>JAVTVJ010002323.1:0-16391 GCA_034509425.1 Eopsaltria australis | reverse complement strand
ACAATTGCCCGAGCCTGCTCTAGAGGTAGGTGGAACATCCTCTGGAGGGCTGGGGTGTTTTGATGATAAAACTGGTGGGACATCTTGGCTTGCGCGAAGGTGTCAGGGATGTTAGCTGACTGCACCTGCGCAGCCATTGCCAAGGTGTCCGCCCTGCGGTTCCCCTCACTGATGTACCCGGGGAGGTCTTGATGCGATCTCACATGCATCACGTGAAATGGGTGATCTCGGTGGGACAACAGGAACACTAGCTGTGAGAGCAGCCCAAACAAATTTGGGTTGGAGACCTCCTTAAGTAAGTTGTGTTCTGCTCTGACAGTGACCCCAGCAACATAAGCCGAATCAGTGATTAAATTGAGAGGTTCCTGGAACCTCTCAAAGACTCTGATGACAGCTGCTAGTTCTGCAATTTGTGGGGATCCCTCCACCACATGGACCTCAGATTCCCACTTCTGGGTCCGAGGATCCTTCCAAGTCATGACTGACTTGTGAGAGGATCCTGAGCCGTCGGTGAAAACCGTCAGAGCTCCTTTTACAGACTTTTTTGACTGCATAAACTTTGGAGCCAAATTAAAATTTGTGTTAAACAGATGGTGTTTTAATTTCTCGCCGGTAATTTTGCCTGGGAAACTGTCGAGAGAGAACTGGAGGCTCTCATTGGACTGGATTAACTTCTCCAAGTCCTCATCTTTCCAAGGAACACGTATGCATGAAAAATCGCATCCCGCAAGGGTGCGGAGCCTGGTCCTCGCTCTGGTGATCAGCGAGGCCACCAGCTCTTGTGGCGTGGTGATAGTCTTGGATGGAGTATGAGGGAGGAACACCCACTCTATGATTAAGAGGGGGTCCATCAACCTCCCGTCCCATTGAAATATCAATGCATGGTATTGTGGGACCTGCCCCAGGATGGTAAGCTGAAAGGGCAGGTCCGGGGCCACTCTATGGGCGTGCCGGGAGGCTAAGGCTTTGCGCACCTTACCTATGGAAGCCCTGGCATCTGTGGTGAGCTGCTTCGGAGAGTCCAGTCCCTCGCTGCCCTTCAGAAGGTCGAACAAGGGGGCGAGGTCCGCCGTTGTCAGCCCCAGCTGAGGATGAACCCAGTTGATGCTGCCACAGAGTTGGTGGAGTTCTCTCAGTGTACTGGGCTCGTCCACGATTTCAAGCTGCTGGGGTGCAACGGTCTGCTCTCCGATGCGGATGCCGAGGTACTTCCACGGTAGGGTGCGTTGTGCCTTGTTTGGATGGATGATCATTCCGGCACGCTCGATGGCACTCATGGTGGCTTTCAATGCCAGGTCCAAAAGATGCTCCGAGGGAGCACATACAAGGACGTCGTCCATGTAATGGAAAATTATGGATTTCGTGAAGGCTTTCCTCACTGGCGACAGTACTCGGGCTACGTACAACTGGCAGATTACAGGGGAATTTTTCATTCCCTGCGGTAAAACCCGCCAATAGTACCTTTCCTGCGGCGCCTGCCTGTTTACTGATGGAACTGAGAAGGCAAAGCGTGGCGCATCATCCGGGTGCAATGGGATCGAAAAGAAGCAATCCTTGATGTCGATGACTGCGAGTGGCCACGCTCGGGGGAGCATTGCCGGGGATGGTAATCCCGGCTGAAGGGGCCCCATGTCGACAGTGACTTCATTGATCTTGCGTAGGTCGTGGAGGAGCCTCCACCCGCCTCCGCCAGCCTTACGGATGACAAAGACAGGGGAGTTCCAAGGGCTGTCTGATGGAACGACATTACCCTTGGAAAGTTGCTCCTCCATGAGGGACCGTAGGGCGCTTAACTTATCTTTGGTAAGGGGCCACTGCTCCACCCACACGGCTTGTTGGTCTTCCAAGTGAGAGGTGGAACAGAGCCATGGGTGGCGCGCCCAGCAGCGGCCCCGGCTAGAAATCCCCTGGTGTATCTGGGATTTCTAGCCTGGTCCCCCATTGCGACAACAGATCCCTGCCCCAGAGGTTGAAGCCGGAGGCCACTACGTACGGTCTTACCGTGGCTACATGACCGTCCGGCCCCTCCACCAGGATGTTACTGGTGGACTTCTGGGGCATAACAGCTCCCCCAAGGCCATTGATGTTCTCGGTAGAGGGCCGGAGTCCCCACCCGGGTGGCCACTCTGCTGCTGAAATGATAGTCACGTCCGATCCTGTGTCCATCATGCCCCGGATGTGCACCGCTGCCTTGCCGTTTTTGAGGCGGCACGACAGGGTGGGCTTGTCAGTTCCCAGGAGTTCTGAATACATTGCCTGTGGTGTTATTTTTGCTCTCGGGAGATCTTCAGGAATTACAATCGCGTGTGCCAGCCATTGGCCCCTGGGCATAAACCAGGGAGCTGAGTGGCAAGCCGCGGTAATTTTAAAAGTCTGACCAGGAACTGCAGCTACAATTTGTGGGAGAACAAAGAGCCCAGGAGGGCCCCTGGTGGAATCTCCTACAACCAAAAGCTCAGTTCTTTCGTAAATGTCTCCACAAAGGAACACGTTATAGCCGCAGAAGTCTGTATGTGTGACATGTTGAGGGTGGGCACTTACCAGGTGAAACCTGGTCCTGTCCTTGGTCGCTGGAGCGTCTCCCTCTCCCGCCGATGGTGTGGCGGGCGGTCTCGCCGGAGCGGCAATGGTGGTCCCAGTGTTGTCAGCATTTAATTTGGTGTCACAGCACGGTGCTGTACCGTGCTCTTCTGCCCGTTTCCCTGGTGTTGGCGGCAACACGGGCAGAGCACCGCTCCGGGACCTGCGGATGGCTTAGAACAAGAGGTGTTATTTCTCCGGGGCTTTGGACAAAAGCGTGCGATGTGCCCACCCTGTCCGCAGTTATAACACTTGTTATGTCCAGTTCGGTTGTTGTCAATTCCAGGGGTGGCAGCCCCCGCTGCTGCCACATACCTCCTTTGCTGTTGGGGTCCGCGGCCTGGAGGAGGGGTTGCTACTGATGGCTCAGGGGTGATCTCGGCGCACGCTTCCAACATTGCCTCTAAGGTGGGCCGAGGCTATTTAGGGAGGGTTTTTAGGACTGCCTTGCAGGCAGCGTTGGCATTGGTGTATGCCACTGACCGGAGGAGCTTTGCTTGGTTTGAGGGGTCTTCCTCCTGTTTCTCGAGGGCCATCCTCACTCTGCCCACAAACTTAACAAAGCTCTCCTCCGGCTGTTGCCTGATGGTGGCATACCCATCTGAGGGCACCTCTGCAGATGGTAACGTCAGGAGGGCCCTGAGCGCTGCCTGCTGTATGTCTCTAATAGCCCTCGTAGGGAGCTGTGCAGCCAGCTCCTCACCCTTGCTTAAGTCCCCCTCGCCTGCTAGGTGGTCCATTGTCAGGTCATTGACCTCATCCTCCCCATCATATTCTCCCAAGAGGTCCTCTAGCAGGCGCTTCCAAGCCCTTTCCCATAGCATGAAATTTTCAGGAGCCAGGATCCCTTCCATGATTGACTCAAGGTCCTCCGGGACTAAGAGGTTGGACCTAAAGGTTGCCCTGAGCATGCCCTGGCTGTAAGATGATTCCAGCCCGTGGTCGCTGATCATCTTACATAGGTCTCGCAACTGGGAGAATGGGAAAGGCTCCCACCGGGGATTCCGCCCACGCCTACCCAGGGAGACCGATAGGGCTACCAGGCCTTGTCCCCCCTCCTGGGCCGCGCCCCCTAGGCCCCCGGGTTCTAGGTGATCTGAACCCGGGCAGGCCTGGGCCCGGTCCCAGGCCTCGGCACCAGCCCCGGCCTGTGGGCCTCCGGGTTCTAGGCCCCGGGGCCCAGGGTGCCAGCAGGCCTTGGCCTCCCCCCTCCCAGGTTCTAGGTGTCAAGGACCGGAAGGGGGGGCGTGGGAACCAGAGCCGGAGAAGGCGGCGCGCGAGGGGACGGGTGCCGCGCGAGGCCGGTAGGAGGTCCCGATGGGATGGGAGGGACCCGACGCGATACCACGCCCCGACGCGACGTCGGCGGAGGGACGGCCCGGGGGGGGGGAGGACTCCGTGGGCAGGCTCAGGGGAGGAGTCCGGGGAAGGGGGGGGATCCCGCGCAAAGTGGCTCTTGGTGCCAAAACGGGGGGTGGAAGGCGCGTTGGCCGCGAGGCCGGCGCCATTTTGTTTTTCGCGGCGGCCATCTTCTCTAATAGAAGTACGATAAGAGGGGCGTAACAGGCGCAACCGGGTACTCGGGCATAGGTAAAAGATCTAAGGGAAGGTCCGGTGCGGAGGGGCCCTCTCCCCACCGGTCAGGTAGCGCCGGAGATTGCGGGGGATCGAGGGCAAACGACACCCGACGTAATTCTCGACGCTTCAAGGAAGAGGGGTGCGGAGAGTGGGGTGGTAGGGCAGGTGGGGTAGGAGGAACTGGGGTCTCAACTTTCCCCTTAGGAATTGCCCTCAAAGAATCGCAAATTAAAATCAAAACCGAATAAAAACGAGTCACCCGAACATCTCCCTGTCTAATTTTCCTAGTTAAAGAATCCCCAACTTTGTCCCAAAAACCCAGATCTCGAACTGAGTCTGAAGAAACCGAGGGAAACTGAATAAAAACCCATCTAACGAATTCCCTTAAAAGAGGCTTCGAAAAACGCTTCCCCTCCGCGGTTAAAACTCCCTTAATTTGGGAGTAAAACCCCTTTTGCTGCCTGGAAAGCCGGGCACCCATAACGGCAGCAACTCCTAGCCGAGGTAAAACGGACAACGTAAAAAACTAAAGCTAACGCGATGAGGTCAGGGGAAAATCTTAAACTCACTTTTCGGATGCTGCGCAGTGATTTTACTCCGCGTGCCGGGTCCCGGATCCCTGGCACCTCTCCCGTCCCTGACCGCCGGTCACAGTCCTCTGGCTAGGGTGGTGTGGTGATCGAGGCTCCCTCCTCACTCCGTCGGGAGAGAGGTTGCTCGATCTCCCCTCCCGAAGAGTCCACTAGAACGCGGAGCTCTTCAGGAAGGGCGGCTGACGCTGCAACAGCGCGCTTCTGGCGAAGGTCGCTCCGATGAGGCAAGAGGTCAAGCTGACCAAATGCCGCACGTTGGGCGCCAGCTGTGGCCATCCGCCTGCCTCCTTGGTGGAGTGGAGGTGGCTACTAGCAAAGGCGGAGGCGACTTGGGTCCTCGGAGGCCAGCCTTGTTCCCAGTCGCTGAGCGAATCTTGCCCTCGCTCAGTGCTAGCTGCTTGGTAGGCGAACTCTCCCACACCTCAGGGGGATCTTCCAACCCCGGGAATGAAGAGACACAGACACGAGGTTCTGCACTCTGTGACACCGGGGGTCAGAGGACCCCGATTCCCCTGTGACACAATCTTTTATTGTTCCCCCGGTGACCAATCACCGGGCAGCAGGGGGGAGGAACTGGGGAGGAGCAAGGGACAGGGAGCTAACCAGGGATAGAAGGGGGATGAGAGAGGGTTACAGACAGGGGAATGATACAATGAACAACCGAGTAACTGAGAACTCTCTAGAAAACTGGGGGTGACTGACTTAGATGGGCAGGTGGCGCTCCCCAATGAGCCCTGGGGGTGTTCACCTGTCTCGAGCCCAGCCTCTTCTGGGCTAAGCTATTGTTTGCTCCACCTCAGGGGAGCGCTCCTACTCCCCCCAGGGCTTTCTCATTGGAAATTCTTCTTCTGGGGTAACCTGCACCACTGCCACAACAAGCATTTCATAATACATGGGAAGATACTTTCATTGGAGTTAGTGAATAAATTCTTAAACACAGATGGTGTTCCTAATCATACTATATTAGATCACAAAGCAGAGTTACGTAACTGCCTCCCTCTAAAAGGTGATTCTGCAGGAGCAGGCAATGAAAACTCTACTAAACAGCTGCCTGTTGAGGAGCCCTTCTTAAGCCATTGGATGGAAAGTTGTGTCAGTGGCAGAGTTGTAAGGTGCACTTCCATGGAGCAGTGATACTGTAAGAGTCTGGACGGAAATCCCTATCTGCCTCACGACCATCTACAGAAGCAGAGGCTGAAAACCCAGAGACCCTAAGAGGGGAAAAGGCCTTTTGCACAATGAAGTCCGGCCAGATCCTGGTGGGATGCCTGCCAGGTGCCCAGGTGTACTGCAGAGCTGTGCTGCTGAGGCTTATTGTCACATGCCCGTGGAGCCGTGTCCGCTCGGCTACCGGGATGGAAAGAACTGTACAAAGACTGTATGTCTTGTACACTTGCACCGGTACCCTAAAACAATGGGCCTTACTCCCCCACCTGCTGGCCATTTGCCCCTCGCCTCTGGAGGGATTGCCCCATCTCTTGGTTACCTGCCCCCCGCTTTTGAAAAGACTATAAAGAGACTCTCAAAAAGTACCCCTACGAGTACTCCCTACGGACGAGACGAATCCATCAAAGCCGGCCAAGAGGACTTCGTCGTGCCGTGGTAGCTATAACCCCCCTTTCTTTTCTCTCTCACTCTCTCTTCTACATATCTCTCTCCTCTATCGCATAACCGTGTTGTAGGCACTCAATAAAGTGCTTTTGATTTTGAATGAAGCAAAAATACTTGTCCCTGCTTTCTTTTGCACTCTGAGATTCAAAGTAACGAACCATCATGACCCCTGCTCCTACGAGCGGATCGTGGCATCGATTGGCGTCACGGTGACAGGATTCTGAGGCAGAAGGGGCTGCAAGGTTTTGTGTAGTCTGTAACAGGGGAAGGATATTTTGCTCCAGCCGCACCTAGCCCGACACTCCGAAAGGGTGAGCAGTCTAGAAAGCAAGGGGGGCATCTCGAATTTCCCGCAAACTGCACATGCCTCGGTGAAAAGCACCCCTATACTCTGTTGAGGGTTCTGTCTTCAGAATTTCACAAAAGAATCTCTTGGTGCAAAAGGGGGAGTGTTGTGTTTCTTTTTAAGGTGGGTGTGTAAGGAGTTAGTCTACTGGGTGTTAGGAGAGGCAACGGATAGTAACTAAACAGAGCCTCCAGTAGACTTAGTCTCTTCGCCACTTTAGGGAAGAGAAGGGGAACACAGCCTGGTTCTCAAGACTGTGGATGCAACTAAGTTTTACCTCCCTAAAGCGGTTTTCACTATCCCTTCGAAAACATGACCTCAAACACTAAAACAAAACATACAGCTGCATTTTACGCCTTGTTAGCAAAACACAATGCCCGACCCTCTCCAGGAGGGGAAGAGTGGGCACAAAACAACTGGTTCAATTTAGAAAATGTGATTAATAGAATTCAGTCTTTACAGCATGGGTCAAAATTCAAACTTGGCCGAGATAAAGCTGTAATTTGCTCTGTACTAGGAGCATGCCTTACATCGGCTATAGATCACCGCTTTAAGCGGTGCAGTGAACAGGAAACAATAATAGACTCCCTCCAAAACCTAGTGGAAGTTTTGCAGAAACAATTAGAGGAAGATGGAGTTACATTCTCTTGTTACAAGTTCTCTTGAGAGAAAAATGTCTTAAAAACTCAAGGAACACCGATCCACCACAGGACACAAAGGAAAAGGAATCACTTTACCCCCACAGAGAATTAAAGCAAGTAAAAAATTGTGGGGAAAACTGCTGTCCTCCTATGACACCTTTAATTAAAACAGAATATGTCTCCCAAGTGTCACTCACCGGAGGAGACCAAATTCATTTAACTGAACAGGAGGCCAGTGGATACTGGGGACATGGAGTCTTCTTAACAACAGGAGACAAACATAACACCTCGTCCCCAACTCAGCATGCAACTTTCCGGGCTGGGGGACTCAGTCCTCGAGAAAGCAGAGACCCTTTAGCTATTGTTAGTACCCCTGATCAGCTTCTAGAAAGCGTCCACAAAGCCGCTTGTCTGCAAATGATACATGAAAAGAAGTTGATTCCTGAATATGAATCCCCTATGCAACTGCCTGTGAAACCTGAAATCAAGACCCCTTTAATTCGGGGTCCCCCAGAATCACTCAAACCCACAGCGATTGTCTTACAGAAAACCATAGCAGTTTTGGGCCCCGTAGAGAAGCTGGAAAGATTCCTTGAAAACCCGACAGATCAAACTGGATCTACTGATCCCGGGAATGCCCCAAATTCTACACCCTCTCAGCCGTTGGGTTCACACTTGAATTCACCTGCCAGTGATCGCAAAGTTTATACATGTAGTGAGGTTGCAGAAGATCTGATTAATTACAATAGAAAATGTGGACCTGTAAAAACCCCACAAGAGAAATCAGAGCAAACACTGGCTAGCAGGGACATTGGGGTCCCTCATAGTGAAAACCCAGACAATAGTGGACCCCCCTTGCTTTCTCAAAGTCTGGGCAGTGAGCCTAAAGAACCCTTCCCTCAGAGCCTGGGAAGTGAGCCAAAGCAACCTTTCCTTCAAAGTCCAGGCAACGACCCAAAACAACTTTGTCCTCAAAACCAGGTAAACTGGTTTTTGGGAATTTGGTGGAAGGATATCCCACCTGAAACCTTAACCTTTTTAGATCAGATTAAAATGCCTGAATCTAGGAAAGATCTCCAACATCCTTTAGGGTTATTGGTGTTCTGGAGAAAACACATCCCTGATTTTTCCATAATTGCCAGACCTCTTTATAACTTGCTGAGAAAAGGGGTGAAATGGGAATGGGATACTTCTCAAGAAGAAGCCTTACAATTGCTGATTTCTGAAACAACAGCTCACCGAGCCCTAGGCCCTATTCACCCTACAGATCCTTTCCAAGTGGAATGGGGTTTTGCTTCCTCAGGGCTGTCAGTACACATCTGGCAGCGAGGCCCTGAGGGTCCAATAAGGCCTGTTGGTTTTCACTCCCGTAGCTTCAGAGATGCTGCGAAAAAACACACTACCTGGGAAAAGGGGCTGTTTGTGGTTAGCTTAGCCCTCACTGAAGTGGAGAAAATTACACGACAACAACCAATTGTTTTGAGTTGCCTATTCAAAGTTATTAGGGCAGCTTCTACCGGGATCCCCCAACCTGATGGGGTGGCCCAGAGTGCCTCAGTTAGAAAGTGGGATGCTCAGATTGAACATTATTGTAACACTTTCTCAATAACTGAAGGAGCTGTAAAAAACCTGGCAATACAAGAAAGCTTGAGTAGCAGCCAAGACAAACCTGCCTCAGTTATTAAGGTAGCCCTCCACACTTCCTCTGGTGAAACAGAGGGGGAAGGCAGCGCCCAAGTTGGCGAGCTGATAGCTGTTTGGAGTGTTTTCCAAATGGAAGTACAGAATATCTTTCTTGTTTGTATCTATGCTTGTTTCTATGCTGTGTTTAAGGAATGGACTGAGTGGTTTTCTTTTTGGCAGCAAAAAGCATGGACAGCCTCTGATGCCCTAGGGAAGGAGCATCGGACAAATACACGCTGGATAATTCCATCATTTTAACCTTTTCTGCCCCTTGGTGGCAGGCTCTGTTGTGTTTACTTTTCACAGGGGAACTCCGAGGGACATGAAGAATTTATAGATTTAAAATAAATGCCATAGCAAAGCCCATACTGAGTGCAGTAGCTACATACCATGGTATAAGCACCCCACTTGTGCTGGATGACAAGAATAATGCTTTTTCCCTCCCTTTATGGTAACATGAGGTGATGATGTTATAATACCATGTAAATTAATTGCTGGACTTTTTGTTAAACTTAGCTGTTGTACAATTTTCCCATAAAATCATGTGTGGTAAAAACAATACAAGATACTGGGGGGGGACTTGAAGTTGATGTTGCAATACCTATCACCCAACCATTGTTTATGCTAAGCCTGAAAATTTTTGAAATTGGACCAAATATAATCAGGACCAGGTATGGTCTCTCAAACAAATTAAATTGCTAATGCACAGAAATTCAGCCAACTTGTTCATCTTTTAACACAAAGAGACATAACCGGTGTTGTGGGAACAGGATGGAGAATCTTGAATAGCATTGATTCAGAAGTACTAAAGAATAAATTGGCTGTCACAATTAGAGATTTAACCAAATTACAACGACCACTGCAGTCGTCATTAACCCACCAGTGGTTGTTATCAAACATATTAACTCAGTGAATGTTAACCGTATGTAATGCTTCAGTGCATTCAATATTCCCTATCATTGCATTGGGGCTGAATCGGGATGGAACTATTCTCTGTCCTTTTGAGCATAAGCAATGGTCCCGTCAAATTGGTATGAAATGGCAAACTGTTGATTTAGAAACTTGTATTGTCTGGGAACTAGGGTTCATCTGTGAAAGTAATTCAATCAGAGCTCAGGACATTTGCTTAGACACAGAACAGAATATCTGTCATTTTGAAATTCATCCTAAAGAGAATCCTGAAACAGTGCTTGTGTATATAGGCAATGGATGTGCATGCTTAAGAACTGCTTGTGACCGAGTAGTTGTAGAAAATTTGGTAATGGATACTAAAAATCATTCAAATTTTTGTGTTTGCAATTTTACTAAAATCATAGGATGTAATTTTTCTTATTCAGCTCCAGTTACTTCTTATCACCTTTTGCAATCCAATTACTCGTTGATACACCAAGTTGTGCCTACCCCCATTGGGATGAACCTTACCTTGGTAAAGCAATTGTTGCTTCATCAGGATTTAATCGAAATATTGGAAAAGATCAAGAAGAATGGACAGAAAACCTTGGTAACTGTTCTTCACAATGTAAACGAAATACATCGTGTTCTGGAAAGGGTAAGAAAGGATGCTGACCACAGTTGGTGGGATACCCTTTTTGGGTGGTCACCTACTGCCACAGGGGTCCTGAATAAGTTGTGTCATCCCATCATTGTTCTCCTGATTTTAGTTTTAATCGGCTTTGTCTTGTCAGCAATTTTGTATATCATGAACTGGAGAATGATGAAACGAATATCACATTTGACATCTATAATGAATATGCATAATCTGGTTGATGTTTCATTCTCTGTGGACACCCCTGACATTATTGATGCAAGGCGAGCTAAGGTATAATGAGAAATTAGATAAATACTTTACTGCTCATTGTAATTTAATCAGTTATTAATGAAATTTTAAGGTATTTTTTATTGTTTTGTGATTCAATTAATTAATGTAATTTTAAGATGTAACAATGCATTAATGTAATCTTACTATAATATGGCAATTGTTGCCCTGTTGAAATTTAAACAAAATTTTATGTGATTAAAATTACTTATCCTTTTGTTCTTTTCCTTTTCTTTTTCCCTTCTCTTTCTCTTTTGTCTCTGTTTTCTGGGGTATGCTACCGGCACGGACGAGTCCTGAAGACATCGAGACAACGCTACAGACTTCCAAAGACATCGAGACAATGCTACAGGTTCCTGACGACGATCATGAGCCACGGGGTGGTGTAAGAGTCTGGACGGAAATCCCTATCTGCCTCACGACCATCTACAGAAGCAGAGGCTGAAAACCCAGAGACCCTAAAAGGGGAAAAAGGACTTCTGCACAATGAAGTCCGGCCAGATCCTGGTGGGATGCCTGCCAGGTGCCCAGGTGTACTGCAGAGCTGCGCCGCAGAGGCGTGTTGTCACATGCCTGTGGAGCCGTGCCCGCTCGGCTACTGAGACGGAAAGAACTGTACAAGGACTATATGTCTTGTACACTTGCACCGGTACCCTAAAATAATGGGCCCTACTCCCCCACCTGCTGGCTATTTGCCCCTCGCCTCTGGAGGGATTGCCTCATCTCTTGGTTACCTGCCCCTCGCTTTCGAAAAGACTATAAAGAGACCCTCAAAAAGTACCCCTACGAGTACTCCCTACGGACGAGACGGAGTCCATCCGATCCGGACAAGGACCTTGTCGTGCCGTGGTAGCTATAACCCTCCTTTTCTTTTCTCTCTCTCTCTATCCTACATCTCTCTCTCTCCTCTATCGCATAACCGTGTTGTTGGCACTCAATAAAGTGCTTTTGATTTTGATTGAAGCAAAAATACTTGTCCCTGTTTTCTTTCGCACTCTGAGATTCAAAGTAACGAACCATCATGACCCCTGCTCCTACGAGCGGATCGTGACAGATACCTTATAGACAGTTCTACAGACCCCATATTATTTTGTGAATGGTATTTTTATCCCAGGATAAGAATAACTAAAAGGGAATTAAACTCTTAAGTTGGTTGGACATAGTCTTTATCTTTGCTTCTAGCTTTCAGAAATCTGTGTTACTCAGCTGTTATTAACATAAAATCATAGGACATTTCTAAAAGGATTTCTAAAAGTCAAGAATAAATAAGTGCTTCATGTCCAGTCCATAACTGAAAATTTAGAAAAACATTTGCACTTATTTACTGAACTCTCTGTGTATAGTAGAGGTTGTTCAGAGAGGGGACCAGGAAGTCCATACTGGTCTTAGAGTAATGTATTTATGTTCTTGTCCAGAAGGATTAGAGGGAATGAATACAATTTATGTCAGCAGATCATTCACAGTGTACTTCTGAAAAGTGCTCACTTTGATAAGCATTTCTATTTAATGTATATGCTAACTTCCCCTCTCGTATATTAACTCTTGATACACAATGTTTGTGGCCTGATTACTTTTGCTACTTTTTTTCTGTTTGTTTTTGTTGTTGTATTGTTTTCATACATTATTGGGATTTTCA
The DNA here is from genome assembly GCA_034509425.1 of Eopsaltria australis. Taxonomy (NCBI): domain Eukaryota; kingdom Metazoa; phylum Chordata; class Aves; order Passeriformes; family Petroicidae; genus Eopsaltria; species Eopsaltria australis. Next base: position 3,907 of record JAVTVJ010002323.1, on the reverse strand, counting down.
TTTTCATTTGTTCATCTTTTGGTTTTGTGTGTGTATCTACCTGTCTGTCTACCTACCTGTTTCTGTGTGTCCACATGATAAAAAAGAAAAGAAGAAAGGAAAATAATTAGGAAATTCTTCTTGATTTTCGATCTTGAATTGCACATACAGAGATGTCAACAGTTATCTGTTACAGGTAGGTAACATTTTGACCTTAAGGTGAATTTTAATTTTGCTAAAGAACAAAAGCAATTTTGAAACATTATCTTAAAGGTTATTATAGGAAGAGCTATTCTAAGAGTATAAATTCCAAGAGTATAAATGCTTGTGTGTTGTATTTGGTTTGTTTTGGGTTGTTTAAAGGAATAGAGCATATTTGTATATTCTACTTTCATTTGGTTTTTCTGCATGTTATGTTTCTGTACCCTGAAGTACACCATGCTCCCGCAGCCTGGTGTGATTTATCTTACAGACTGTAATAACAAGTTGTCTTGATAAAACTGAGGCTGCAGCTGGGAAGGAAAGAAAAGTTGGAAATTAAGGAAAAATGCATACCTGTGATTGCCATTTCCTGTATTACAAATATTATGGTGATGAATAGTATGCAAGGTGCTTTTTCGTCTCTCTGTGTATTGTTTTGCAGTATTAACAGACCATCAGGATTTCAGTAACACAGAACTGAAAACCATAACAAACAGCACAGCTCCTCAACAGTATCACAAAACTGAGAACTTATAAACCCCAAAAGCTCCATCAGTCTGTTAAACTTCATTGTTCCAAATGCAGCTCTTTGTAAGTGTTTCACACAGGATAAGTAACTAGGAATTTCTCTGTATGTTTGGGGATGCCTAGATTTTCAGTGTTTTCTACTTTTTTTTGTGTAAAACAAGCTGAATGTAGATGTATATAATTTTGGGCAAAGATTTGAAACTCACTGATAATAAGCAGGAAATTTTTTAATCATCAGATGAGTTCCATTTACAGAATCCTTTGAGTGCTTTCAAAACAATATTTTTTCTTTATTTGCAAATGCAGCAATACAGCTTTTTCTATACCATAGTTGTATTGAAGTACCTTAAGTGTTTCTTTATTGCACTTTTAAAATAGCATATGCAAAGAGGTATAATAGTCTCCAAATGAATAAAGAAAATATCTTTGACTAAAGATGCCTTCCAGACAAGGCATCTTTTCTGGATCCAAAAATACCAGGGAAATCACACAAATTCAGGCCATTCCCTTGGGTCCTATCACTGGTCACCACAGAGCAGAGATCAGTGCCTGCCCTTCCTCTTCCTTTCATGGGGAAGTTGTGACTGCAGTGAGGTCTCCCCTCAGTCTCCTTCAGGCTGAGCAGACCAAGTGACCTCAGCTGCACCTCATATGGCTTCCCTCAAGGCCCTTCACCATCTTTGTTGCCCTGCTTTGGACACTCAGAGATCTTTTACAAGCTAATGGATTCTGTAATATTGGTGTAATCTGGATGGCCTGCATTATTGCTTCTCTGCGTATGACAAGTGGAAATGCACGAATGATGCACTCCACAAGGACAGGATAGAAATTGTAGTGCAGAGTTGCAGATTTTCCCTTGACAGTACTTACGTGAAGCTATTCTGGTCCTGTCCTTTTTTCCTTTTTTCTCCCTCAGTTTATGCAAAGTCAAACAGACTAAAACATAAAACTTGAAATTATATAAGTTTATGCAGTCTTTGCACTCTAATGAAGTGGTATGCAGTCTGTGACCCTTTTAAGGCCCAACTGAAATCACATAAAGCTGATAGATTTGGTTTTCCATGCCTTTTCATTTGCGTGGGATGTAGCCACTAGGCTGCCTCTGCTCCTAGGTAAATTAGTGTATTACTTAGCATATTTATTAACATGAAAATCATAATACACTATGCAACTCTTAATGTTTAAACTGATAAAACAATGAGGATATTTTTCCGGTATGTACTTTAACTCTCATGACTATATTCTGATATTTATTTGGAGTACTGTCATCCTTGTTGGTAAATTGCCTACAGAGAAGCTGTTAGAATATACTTACTCATTTTGTAAATGGTTTTAGGCAAGTTCCAGGTGGAGATGACTTTGACTTCTTTTTACGTGGCTCTGCCAGTACTTCCCCAAACCCAGAATTACACAATACATCCTGGTATGAATCTGTAACATGGACTACACAAGACCAGAAACAGAGGGAAATAGCCGTCCATTTTGTGAAGCATGATGAAATGCTTCAAAATCCTGAAGACACCTTGCTTATGATAGAAGGTAAAGAAAATTGCAGATATACCAATTCTTACGTCACTGTGTCCACTCTGTGTACGAAGTAAAGATATGTTGGAGTTGTATTCAGTGTAAGTAGTGATGATCAAAAAGGCATCTTCAAAAAAAAGAAAAACTCAGCTGGAACTATAAGTTAGTGTAGTGGTTTCAGTTCGCCTATTCAGGTTTGTGGCTAAATGCTAGCACACTTACTTAAATTTACTTGATTGCTTGTTGTGAGATGAGGATTAGGAGTAGGCAAAGCAGGCTCAAACTTTATAAAGTACAAAGAAGTTTTATTAATATACCTAAGACAAAGGGAAAAGAAACAAAAAACCCAAGAAAAACCAGAACAAACTCCTCAGACCACCCCTCCTTCCCCCACCTCTCCATTTCATTCTCCCTGACAACATACAAAAGAAAACACTTCGACCTCCAGTCAGTTTACCACCTCAGAAACAGCTCTTGTTCCAGTTCATTTAGGGAGAGAAGTTGCTTTTGCTTACACCATGGATTTTCTGTAAGAAAAATACAGTTTTTATGGGTCTTCTGCCTCACCATTAGCCGCCGCCCGGAGCAAAGTCCAGCTTAATGGTGGATCTCTCCCACACCAGTAGCCTTCCCACAGCCACTATGGTGGGTTATGAACAGTCCACAGGGTACCTGTTTTAAGGATGCTTAGTTCAATTGCAGCAACAAAGAAAATCCCTTCTTCTGTGCTTAGCACCACAGGTTCTCCTGACAACTCAGGTTCTCTAGCATTCTCCCCGGGACCAGGGCTCTGGGTCACAGCCTCTCCTCTCTCTTGGTTCTAGTTTCTCATCAGGCTGTACTTTTTTCAACACTTACTTGTCTGTACTTAGGTATTTCAGTTCATTGGCTGCAATAAGAACCTCACATCCCCCGTTGGACTACATCTTCATATATTACAGAGAATTTATTAGCTCAGTCCCCAACCATGGTTCTCCAAAAGAGTTTTCAGCTTCACTCTTGAAGCACTTCCCATGCACCTCCTTATAAGTATCAGTTCTGCTTTCCTCACTGACTGTAAAGTCTCTGCGCTGTATTATGTCGATGTCCTCACTCGTTCCTCTCTCTCTGCGAGGAAGGATGGGTGTCTGTGAGTTTAGTCCAGGCATGGAGAGAGTTAATCTCTCTCTCTCTCTCTCTCTCTTCCCGGCAGTGTGAGGATCACGTGCTCTTTGCCGGGCTTTTTGAACAGGCCCGAGCTGGATGGAGTCCGGCCCGGTCCTTGCCTGGCCCGGAGCAGGGGCCTGGCTCTCCCTCTCGTGTAGCTGGCACACTGGCTGAGCTGTATCTGCTGAAGATTCCAGCCGTTCCTCCCCCATGCCCGGCTGCAGCGGCACGGCTGCTCCAAACTTCCCTTCCCCCCCCCCCACTTTGGAAGGAGGGGGGGGGGAACTGGGGCCTTACTAGCGAGAGAAGCAGGAGCTGCTCCTCTCTACACAGCAGCAGCAGGTCTAAAGAGGAAGAGCTTCAGAGAGTCTCTGCTTATATATGGTTTTTTCCTCGAAGGTGGATCAACTTTTTAATTGGTTTACCTACCTATCAATCCTTAAAACTACCTGATTATTGGCTCTCTCTCGCAGGAAGGAAGTTGTATGCCTTCCTGCAGCACAGATCATTTCCTAGATTTTGACCCCTC
>JAVTVJ010002322.1:0-19824 GCA_034509425.1 Eopsaltria australis | reverse complement strand
TGGTGTCATTAAGTTTAATTGTGGTGGTTTTTATTTTGGCAATTTGATTTCTTTGTTGTTTTGGTGTTTTGTATTGGTTTTATTTTTGGGGACATGGGCATCTACATGGTGGATTTTATAGGCTACTCTTAAACTTGGAGTAGTGATCTGTTTTTTTCTTATGTGGTTAGCATTTTTTTGTGTTGTTAATGAGCTTGTTTCTTTTTTGAACTTACTTTTATGAGGTTTTGGTGCTTATTTATGTTCTTATCTGTAACGTTTTTGATGTATTGTGGACGTGTTGGAGTTTTGGGTTTTTTTAGCATCGTTTGTAGGAGTTGAAATATTTGTTTCGGGGACAGTTGACGCTTAGAATGTATGGGGTTTGGGGGCTTGTTCTAATGGGATTTAAAAAAAATTTCTTGTAGGTAGGTTTGTTTTAGTTTTGAATAGGGTTAAATGGTGGGGGTTTCTTTCATGTCAGCAATAGAAATAGGTTTTGGGTTTCTCCGTGGTGATGGGATCGGCGTGCATTGTGTATTAGCGCTGAGGAAGGTTTCCTGTCTTTGTGGTTTTGATGTGTAAGGTTAATGAAGGTGTGTGGTTTAAAAGATGCCTGCAATGCACGAGAGCAGATGCTGCCGCGGCTGCTGCGAGTCGGCTCGCAAGGGCTCCCAGGCAGCCTGGCCCGAGGCGCGTCCCGGGGCTGAGCTCGGCGGCGGTGCTGCCGCCTGGTGGACAGAGAGCGGCTCTGCGGCCCCCCGGCGCAGCGCCCGGCCCCCCGCCGCCGCTGTCCCCTGCTGGGTGCCGCGGGACAGCGGCGACGGCCGTGGCTGCCGAGCGTGGCGAGGGCGAGGAGCGGCAGCGAGCGGCGGTTTCTGTAAAGGGAGGGGAGGGGAGGGGAGGGGAGGGGAAGGGAGGGGAGGGGAGGGAAGGAGGGGGAGAAGGGCAAAGGTCCGCGGGCGGAGTCGAGCGGGGCCAGGGCGCTCCGAGGAGCGGCCACCGTGCGGGGCGGTGACCGAGACGAATGGCAGCGGCGGGGGCGGCCCGGCGGGGCCGGTTCGGGTGGGCGGGCGGGCGTCGGCGGCGCCGGGCGCGGACAAGAATCGGGCGGGCGCCGACAGGCAACGGCGGGGACGAACGCCTCGGCGCGGTGCCGGGGGCCTGCGGCGTCCCGTAGCAAAGATGGCGGCAGGGCCGGAAGCGGCTTCTGCCAGCACTCAAGATGGCGGCGAGGAAGGGCGGAAGTCGCGGGCCGCCACACCTAAGATGGCGGGGCGGCGAGGCGTGCGCTCGACCCTCCCAAGATGGCGGCGCGCCGAAAAAAGCGGGAAAAAAGAGGACCCCGCGCGGCGTCCCTCCGGCTGCCTGCGCGGAGTCCCGGCGCCGACGCGGACCCGCAGCGATTTCCCCGGCCTTTCCGGCTGAGCGGACGCGGGCTGTGTCTCCGGCGGCGCCGGGCGCGGGCGGGAATCGGGCGGGCGCCGACAGGCAACGGCGGGGACGGACGCCTCGGCGCGGAGCCGGGGGCCTTCGGCGTCCCGTAGCAAAGAAGGCGGCAGGGCCGGAAGCGGCTTCTGCCAGCACTCAAGATGGCGGCGAGGAAGGGCGGAAGTCGCGGACCGCCACACCTAAGATGGCGGGGCGGCGAGGCGTGCGCTCGACCTTCCCAAGATGGCGGCGCCGAAAAAAGGCGGGAAAAAGAGGACCCCGGGGCGTCCCTCCGGCTGCCTGCGCGGAGTCCCGGCGCCGACGCGCACCCGCCGTGATTTCCCCTGCGTTTCCCGCTGAGCGGACGCGGGCTGTGGCGCCAGCGGCGCCGGACGCGGGCGGGACTCGGGCGGGCGCCGACAGGCAACGGCGGGGACGACGCCTCGGCCGAGGTGCGGGGGCCTTCGGGCTCCCGTTAGCAAAGATGGCGGCAGGGCCGTGAAGCGGCTTCTTGCAAGCACTCTCAAGATGGCGGCGAGGAAGGGCGGAAGTCGCGGGCCGCCACACCTAAGATGGCGGGGAGGCGAGGCGTGCGCTCGACCTTCCCAAGATGGCGGCGCCGAAAAAAGGCGGGAAAAGGAAGACCCCGGGGCGTCCCTCCGGCTGCCTGCGCGGAGTCCCGGCGCCGACGCGGACCCGCAGCGATTTCCCCGGCCTTTTCGGCTGAGCGGACGCGGGCTGTAGCGCCGGCGGCGCCGGGCGCGGGCGGGAATCGGGCGGGCGCCGACAGGCAACGGCGGGGACGGACGCCTCGGCGCGGTGCCGGGGCCTTCGGCGTCCCGTAGCAAAGATGGCGGCAGGGCCGGAAGCGGCTTCTGCCAGCACTCAAGATGGCGGCGAGGAAGGGCGGAAGTCGCGGACCGCCACACCTAAGATGGCGGGGCGGCGAGGCGTGCGCTCGACCTTCCCAAGATGGCGGCGGCGCGCGCATGCGCGTTGGGCGGGGCCGACGAGACGCCGCTAGAAAAGAGACCCCGCGGCGCCCCTTCGGCTGCATGCGCGGACCACGCGCCCGACATTCCACGGCGGTTTGCAGGTGGGCGGACACGGGCTGTGAACCGGCGGTCAGCAGCGGCCGGGGGTGGGCCGGGCGCAGACAGGCCAGCACGGCTGCTCTCCTCTGGAGCCCGTGCGCCGCTCCGCTCCTACGAGGGCTCCCTCCCGGGCCCCGCTCTGCCCCGCCGGGCTCCCGGACCCCCCCCCTCCCCGCTCCCCCCGGCCCGGGGAAATGTAAGAGAACACAAAAGCGTCCCGGGAGAGCCGTCAGCGGAGCTGCCGGCGGCCGTCCCCCTGCCCGCCGGCAGAGCGGCTGCCTGCAGCCGGGAGCTGCCAGCAGGGACCCGGCTGCTCCTTGCCGTGGAGGGAGCGGGGGGGACTGGTGCGGGGCCGGGCCTGGAGGCTGCAGCCTTTTCCCGGGCACGGCTTTGCCAGGGACAATTTCCGCTGCCCTTAGCTCTCCGTGGGTCCTGGCTGGGCTTGGGGCTGGGCCGGTTCATGCCGTTCATGTCCCCGGGAGCTCTAACGCCGGCAGCCAAATCCCCTTTTTGTGAGGGACACTGTATTTCCTATTTTTATTGTCACATTAAGGCTCAAATTAATTCGCTTGATTTTTACGAGCATTATGTGCAGCCTCCTATGGAGCTCCTGTTCTTGCTCAGAATTTTGCTCTGAAACTATTGAAGTGCTGACGACAGGGATTTCTCCAACGGCGTCGTGTTTCCCTTTGTGCTTTCTGGGGGCAGGGGTTGCAGTCACGCAGGACCTGCTTGGGAGCTCGCTCTTCTTTTGCCATGCTCTCTGTGGGACCGCGGAACAATTTTTAGCTGCCTGCGTTTTTGGAAGGATTACTTATGGCTAACTTGTATCTGAATAGCCCCTTAGTGGCACTAGTGTGGGTAATGGTGTGGTTTTTTCGCTTGTTTCGGTTCCTTTGGTGGTGGTTGCTTTGGGTTTTTTGTTTGATTGATTTTTTTGTGTTTGTTTGGGGTTCTTTGTTACGTTGGGGGTTTTTTATGGATTTCCTTTGTTGATAGTATACAGCGAACAATATTCTCCCGCTTGTAGAAAATGTATTTGTAACTAAAAATTCCCATGCTGTGTTAAGGAAAAAGAAACCCCCCTAGAAATCCAAGTGCTTCCTGATGGATTCCTGGCGGACAAAATTGCCTTCAGCTTGCTTAAGTATTAAATCGTCATTAAAGTGGCATTCAGATGATCTGGTGGGATTTCTTCCAGTTAATTGTTATGCTTTATAGTATGCATTTTTGTTCTTAGGAACTGAGATTGGAAGGTTGTAGAAGCATCTGTTCCTGGTGTAAAGGAGTTAAAGCTGTTGTCGTGTCAGTTTGAGACTTTAAACTATCGAGGGTTTTTTTCCCTTCTTTTAGATCTTTGTACATCTAAATGACATTCCCTCTGTGGTGGGGATTCCTCTTTTCAGTTAAGCATTCTCCCCACCACATTTGCCTTGGCAGTGTCAGAACAGGCAAGATTTTTCAATCTTGCTGTCCACCATGAGTATCTTTTGCTTCGATAATCACTGGCTGCCAAATTAGTCTTGTGATCTGCCTGGATCTTAAATGAGCACACAGGCCAGACTTGGCAGCGAGGTAATGGTTAAAGGCAGACTTCTGTCTCTCAGTAGGCCTGTCCGTTTCATTTGTTCTTTGACATTCCAGGGGCTTTTCTGGGTGGTTCTGCTGTCGTTTTGGGTTTGGTTTTTTTTGTTGTTGTTGTTGTTGTTGTTTTTTTGTTTTGTTTTGGTTTGGTTTTTCTGGGTTGTTTTTTTGTTTGTTTGTTTGTTTGTTGTTTTTTTTTATTTTGTTTGTTTGTTTGTTTTTTCCTGTCTGCAGGCTTCCCTTGGCAAACAGAGAGTCTACCAAAACAGCAGGCCTGCGGTCGACAGTCGCACGGGCCGTGGCATCTCTGGCTGGAATCGGTGTCAGTGAGTGTTCCTTTCAGGGAAAGGGAGTCCTGAATGAAGGGGAGGGGGGTGCTGCGCATCGGGTCCGGAGCTGGACGCTCTGAAGTAGGGCGGTGATTTTAATGCCCCATCGCCCTAATGCACGTGGACAGGGTCTGCCGTGGCTGCGATTAGCGTCTGCTGTCACCTGCCGTTCGGCCGGGTGGCTGCTGTAATTCCAGGTGCTTGTCGGCAGAGCTGTTAATCCTTGCACAGATACGTGTCCAAGTGGCGAGGTGTTGGGAAATGGCCATTTCTGGCTGCACAGACATAAGGTACAAGTGAGCAATCCAGACTTCATAGATAAGAGTTAGGCCTCTGCTCAAGGCTGTTCTCAAGACAACTGTGGAAAGGGAGACATGAGAGCTGTAAACAAAGTGCAGGTGTCTTGAGATTAGCTTGGCAGAAGAAATTGTTGATGTTATTGCCTTCTGAGACCAGTCTGTGTTTTACTTAGATTAGAGAAAAATCCCGTGTGAAACTTCTGTAAGTAAATAAAATCTTGAGCACGTAAGGTAGTATAAGTATGTGCACTGTCTGACAATAAACGAGCTTGATTTATGAACCATATTGGCTCGTCGTCTTGCTCCTCTCGCCGACAGCGAGGTTTTTGTCACTGTCCACTGACAGTGAGAAAATGAAACCTCGTTCGGTGTTGTTTCCCAAGGAAACGTGATCTTTTTTCACAGATTAACTTGGTACCAGTATCTGCAGTCCACCTGTAATATTTCCTCCCGACTGCCTCCTCAGGGCTGTGTGTCTGTAGCGAAGCTCTTGGTGCTTTTTCCTGTGTTCCCTTATCCAAGCGAGTTTGGCCTGGGGTTACCGGTGATTCCTGTTAGCCTGTGCTGGATTCGGTGGGGTTATGTCCATCCCTCTGTCAGCTTTCTCCTGGCTGAGGAGTCTGCCTTCCTTGGACGCAGTAACGCCTCTGCTTTTGTAGGCTGGTGCCCTTGTGCTGGATCCCACGTGTGGGCTACGAGCGATCCTGCCGGAGGCTGCCGAAGAGCGGCCCGTGAGTATCCCGGCCACAGCTGGCTGGAGCTTTGCAGGGAAACTGGGAGTTGTGTGGGTTTTTGCCTGTACCAGTTAGGCCGAGGTCCATTGCTGGAAACTCGAAACCAAACTGATCTTTCTAGGCAGCTGCTGAGAGCGTTCTAGTACAACCAAAGGAACGTGTCCTGCGGGCTGCTGCAGCTGTTGATTCACGCTGCCGGGTTTGTGTGAGGCAATCGTGGACTTGTAAGGCTTCCTGCACTTCTTGTGGGATCAGAGGAGTCGGGCTGATGGAGCAGCGTTAGAGGCAGTGGGGCTGGCTGTAGCTAGCTGGGGTCTTGCTGTTAGGACACGCCCTTGTGATATCTGTCATTTCAAGTGTCTTGAGCAGACCAGAACGTTCAAGGAGTGAAGACGACAGGCGCTTGCTCCATTCCTCCGTCCTCTGGATTGTGAATTGCTCTGTGTAACAGTAGCAGATATCCCAGAAAGGAGGTTGTCTTGCAAGAGCTGTGCCACAAGGCGATTCTGAGGAGGGTGTATAAAGTAAATAACCTCAGTGTTAACAAAATTACCTTTTTCTCTCCGAACAGGAAGCCTGTTACTGGCGTGCTGATGGAAGTGATTCGCAATTAGAAGGTGCAGATGGCAACAGTAGAAGCTGCAGGCTTCGTGGACAAGATAGAGTTGCTTAAAGCTTCTGTGAAAGGTATGTCTGTAGGCTAAGTGAAATTTTTCTGCCTTTCTGGGATTGTACAGGTAACGTGTAAGTTCCCTGGAGGTGACATCTGGTAGAGCTAACTGCCAGCAAGAAGCTGAGTGGTGACTCTGTAGTGCTAGTGCTGGTGCTAGCGAGGGGATAGTTATTTGTTCTTCCTCCCTGCTGCCTGTGCCTGGGAACTTTGGTAAGAACGAAGTCAGCGGAAGACAAGAAAAATGGCAATTGTCCCTCGTGGACAGCTGTCGGAGAATATTTTTTTTTAGTTGTACAGATACAAAGTAAGTGAGTAATTTAGGTTTTTTTAGATGAAAGTTAAAATTTTATTTAAAATTATTCTTAAAATAACTATTAAAAAAACCCCATAAAAATTAAAAACAAGTTACAAGTGTTTAAAAATTAACTTAAGAAAAGAAATTGTTACTGTTGTTACTTTTTGGTATTCATTTAGTATTTTAATTAAAATAAAAAAGTTTTGGTGAGAAACTTTGGTGGGGAATAACGTTTTGAACACAGACAACATTATAAAGAGTGTACACTTTTTGACAATAAATTAACAGGCCGAAACCAAAACGGGGCCGGGGCCGAGCAGAACAAAGAAGTTGAGAAAAAATGTAAACTGATTAATAAACTAAATCTAAACAAGTAGTAAACTAGATTTACCCAAATTAGAAACTAAACTAAATACGCACAATGAGTTACCTTTGTATTGCTTGGTAATTAATAACAAAAATTATCTTACTAAATAAAAATAAATAACTAAAATTGCAATCTGTTCTTACTGTTTTTCCTGTTAAGTTTTATACCTACAATTAAATTTCAAAGTACAGCGGTCCCAAAGAAAATAGAACAAAAAAAAAAAAAAAAAAATCAAAATCTGTGTACTTACAACTTACAACACTTTTTTCAAACATATCCCAAACGATCACCCCTAATGTATTAATAACTATAAATATGTTATTAAAGTTTAACTACTATTAAATTCATTAAGTTCTGTTACAGTTAAGTATTACAACTGAATTCTACAAAAGTTAACTACAACTATACATAACTATATGTATTATAACAAAAACTAAGTTCTGTTAAGGTTACGCACGTAAACTCGTGCATATGCAATCTTTAAATTATCATGTTCATGGTACCGTAGTCTTTTTAGTCAAAAGTATTTGACGACGTCTGTTATTTTACAGTCTGCACAACCTATGTTATGTTTATGTACCTGTCTCTATTACTTACTCAAATTTAAGTAACCTTCTTAGTTACTGTTTCTAACAGTTTTCTCATAAGATCTGTGTTAGAAAAATCCCTCCAGTTGGAGTCCTGGGCCTAGCCAAGCCTCGACTCTCCCTGGTCAAACATCTACCAACAAACCCAAGTGTTGTTCCTGCATCCAATTCGTACTTAAGTCAAGTTTGACTTAATAATTAAAATTTGTATCAACTAAATCCTTTTAACGTGGACTGGGAGACCCTATCCAGAAAAACTTTCCGTTTCTTCACTGAAACAAGACAACTGTTACAAACCCTAAATGTTAGCATCATATTCCAAAATTCAATCAAGTATTACCCTAATCAACAGCCTTCAGATACAAAGCAATTAAAACTAATTTACTAAACTATTAAGTAATAAAAAAATCACAAAATCACCTTAAAATGTTTAACACATAAATGTTAAAAGTATTCTTATGACTAGTCATGTGTATTTCTTACTACGCTACCTATAACAAATAACTAGTAATACCGTAAACAAACTCATACTAATTAAAACAGAAAGGGGGAATTATAAAGTTACAAATATGTGTATTAAATCATAAAAAAAATACAAATAGTAGTACACTTAAAATACACCTTTAAAGGTAAAGCAGCAGGCCGTGATTTTTTTTAAGTGTTTTGATACTTGTATTTTTACACCTTAGGGATATTTTAACACAGCAATAACTTAAGGCTAATGTATTTTAATGTACTCTAGCATTTTAATGAGTGCCTTGAAGCAATAGTTAAAAGTCACAAAATGGTTTCTATTAAACTTTTCTGTTTTCAAACACTCCAAACTTTCTCTGTCAGCATAGATGGTCTGGATTTGATCTATGCCCAAAGCAGGTTTCCTGGGGTTTGCTACTTACTTTTATGCATTATTTAAAAAAAGAAAAAGGCTTGGTGTCGGTGAGAGGAGCAAGACGACGATTTAATGTGGTTCATAAATCAAGTTTGTTTATTGTTAGATAGTGTACATATTTATATTACTTTATGTGTTTAAAATATTATTTATTTATAGAAGTTTTACACGGGATTTTTTTTTAATTTAATTAAAATACAAATTGGTATTAGAATGTAATAATATTAACAGGTTTTTTTTGTTAAGTTAATTTTTAGATACTTGTACCTTGTTTATAGTTTTTATGTTTTTTTTTTTACAGTTGTTTTGAGAACAGTTTTGAGTAGAGGTTTAACACTTGTTTATGGAGTCTGGATTGCTCACTTATACTTTATGTTTGTGTAGTTAGAAATGGTTAATTTTTAACATATCCCCCTTCTTTTCTTTGAGCAATCCAGACTATGTTTACATTTTTTTATTATTTATTAAATACTTAACATTATAAACTAATTGACACTTGAACTTAACAGAAATGAAACTTAACAGCACTTCACTTTAACAGTTTTTAAAACTTACTTATAATTACTTTAACTTAACTTTACTTGAACTTAACACTTATATTTAGTAGAATTTAAATTTAACAGAATTTAACTTTAATAGAGTTTAACAGAATTTAAAATTAATAAACTTTAACTTAACATTACTTAAATTTAGTAACACTTAAACTTAATTGAACTTATGGCACTTTTACTCTTTTGATTGTAATAACTATTAAAATTATTAATTTTATTTTAATAAACTTTATTTATCATCTATTTTTAAAATTTATATTAGTTAATTAATTTTTGTACGTGTTCGGTAAGGTCCAGAGTGTGTCTGTGTTTGGATTTTTTCGTTCCAGCGAGTCTGGTTTATTTCTTGTGAGTATGGAACGCTTGTTTTGGGTTTGAGGTGATGTGAGAGAATGCATTTGTTATGGTTTTATTCTGTTTCTCTTTGGACAATTGTTTCCTGTAGTATAGGGGTTTTATTTGTTTGGTTTGTTTGATTGTCCTACGTGTTTCGTAGTCGTGGAAAATTTGGGAGATGCTTTTCACGGTCAGTTTTATTTTTTGGCTTCGTGTCTATTTATAGGTGGCATTAGTGTTTGGATGGTGTGAGGTGTTATGGAGTTTATGGTAGGAGTTTATGGACTCAGGAATAATTTTTTTTTTGGTGTCATTAAATTAAGTTTAATTGTGGTGGTTTTTATTTTGGCAATTTGATTTCTTTGTTGTTTTGGTGTTTTGTATTGGTTTTATTTTTGGGGACATGGGCATCTACTTGGTGGATTTGATAGGCTACTCTTAAACTTGGAGTAGTGATCTGTTTTTTTCTTTTGTGGTTAGCATTTTTTTGTGTTGTTAATGAGCTTGTTTCTTTTTTGAACTTACTTTTATGAGGTTTTGGTGCTTATTTATGTTCTTATCTGTAACGTTTTTGATGTATTGTGGACGGGTTGGAGTTTTGGGTTTTTTTAGCATCGTTTGTAGGAGTTGAAATATTTGTTTTGGGGACAGTTGACGCTTAGAATGTATGGGGTTTGGGGGCTTGTTCTAATGGGATTTAAAAAAAATTTCTTGTAGGTAGGTTTGTTTTAGTTTTGAATAGGGTTAAATGGTGGGGTTTTCTTTCATGTCAGCAATAGAAATAGGTTTTGGGTTTCTCCGTGGTGATGGGATCGGCGTGCATTGTGTATTAGCGCTGAGGAAGGTTTCCTGTCTTTGTGGTTTTGATGTGTTAGGTTAATGAAGGTGTGTGGTTTAAAAGATGCCTGCATTGCACGAGAGCAGATGCTGCCGCGGCTGCTGCGAGTCGGCTCGCAAGGGCTCCCAGGCAGCCTGGCCCGAGGCGCGTCCCGGGGCTGAGCTCGGCGGCGGTGCTGCCGCCTGGTGGACAGAGAGCGGCGCTGCGGCCCCCCGGCGCAGCGCCCGGCCGCCCGCCGCCGCTGTCCCCTGCTGGGTGCCGCGGGACAGCGGCGACGGCCGTGGCTGCCGAGCGTGGCGAGGGCGAGGAGCGGCAGCGAGCGGCGGTTTCTGTAAATGGGGAGGGGAGGGAGGGGAGGGGAGGGAAGGAGGGGGAGAAGGGCAAAGGTCCGCGGGCGGAGTCGAGCGGGGCCAGGGCGCTCCGAGGAGCGGCCACCGTGCGGGGCGGTGACCGAGACGAATGGCAGCGGCGGGGGCGGCCCGGCGGGGCCGGTTCGGGTGGGCGGGCGGGCGTCGGCGGCGCCGGGCGCGGACAAGAATCGGGCGGGCGCCGACAGGCAACGGCGGGGACGGACGCCTCGGCGCGGTGCCGGGGCCTTCGGCGTCCCGTAGCAAAGATGGCGGCAGGGCCGGAAGCGGCTTCTGCCAGCACTCAAGATGGCGGCGAGGAAGGGCGGAAGTCGCGGGCCGCCACACCTAAGATGGCGGGGCGGCGAGGCGTGCGCTCGACCTTCCAAGATGGCGGCGCCGAAAAAAGGCGGGAAAAAGAGGACCCCGGGGCGTCCCTCCGGCTGCCTGCGCGGAGTCCCGGCGCCGACGTGGACCCGGAGCGATTTCCCCGGCCTTTCCCGCTGAGCGGACGCGGGCTGTGGCGCCGGCGGCGCCGGGCGCGGGCGCGAATCGGGCGGGCGCCGACAGGCAACGGCGGGGACGGACGCCTCGGCGCGGTGCCGGGGGCCTTCGGCGTCCCGTAGCAAAGATGGCGGCAGGGCCGGAAGCGGCTTCTGCCAGCACTCAAGATGGCGGCGAGGAAGGGCGGAAGTCGCGGACCGCCACACCTAAGATGGCGGGGCGGCGGGGCGTGCGCTCGACCTTCCCAAGATGGCGGCGGCGCGCATAGCGCGTTGGGCGGCACCGACGAGACGCCGCTATAAAAGAGACCCGCGGCGCCCCTTCGGCTGCATGCGCGGACCGACGCGACAATTCCACCGTTTGCAGGTGGGTCGGACACGGGCTGTGACGGGCGGTCGGCAGCGCCGGGGGGGGGCGGGCGCAGACAGGCAGCGGCGTGCTCTCCTCTGGAGCTCGTGCGCCGCTCCGCTCCTACGAGGGCTCCCTCCCCGGCCCCGCTCTGCCCCGCCGGGCTCCCGGACCCCCCCCCTCCCCGCTCCCCCCGGCCCGGGGAAATGTAGGAGACCACAAAAGCGTCCCGGGAGAGCCGTCAGCGGAGCTGCCGGCGGCCGTCCCCCTGCCCGCCGGCAGAGCGGCTGCCTGCAGCCGGGAGCTGCCAGCAGGGAGCCGGCTGCTCCTTGCCGTGGAGGGAGCGGGGGGGACTGGTGCGGGGCCGGGCCTGGAGGCTGCAGCCTTTTCCCGGGCACGGCTTTGCCAGGGACAATTTCCGCTGCCAGTAGCTCTCCGTGGGTCCTGGCTGGGCTTGGGGCTGGGCCGGTTCATGCCGTTCATGTCCCCGGGAGCTCTAACGCCGGCAGCCAAATCCCCTTTTTGTGAGGGACACTGTATTTCCTATTTTTATTGTCACATTAAGGCTCAAATTAATTCGCTTGAATTTTACGAGCATTATGTGCAGCCTCCTATGGAGCTCCTGTTCTTGCTCAGAATTTTGCTCTGAAACTATTGAAGTGCTGACGACAGGGATTTCTCCAACGGCGTCGTGTTTCCCTTTGTGCTTTCTGGGGGCAGGGTTTGCAGTCACGCAGGACCTGCTGGGGAGCTCGCTCTTCTTTTGCCATGCTCTCTGTGGGACCGCGGAACAATTTTTAGCTGCCTGCGTTTTTGGAAGGATTACTTATGGCTAACTTGTATCTGAATAGCCCCTTAGTGGCACTAGTGTGGGTAATGGTGGGGTTTTTTCGCTTGTTTCGGTTCCTTTGGTGGTGGTTGCTTTGGGTCTTTTGTTTGATTGATTTTTTTGTGTTTGTTTGGGGTTCTTTGTTACGTTGGGGGTTTTTTATTGATTTCCTTTGTTGATAGTATACAGCGAACAATATTCTCCCGCTTGTAGAAAATGTATTTGTAACTAAAAATTCCCATGCTGTGTTAATGAAAAAGAAACCCCCTTAGAAATCCAAGTGCTTCCTGATGGATTCCTGGCGGACAAAATTGCCTTCAGCTTGCTTAAGTATTAAATCGTCATTAAAGTGGCATTCAGATGATCTGGTGGGATTTCTTCCAGTTAATTGTTATGCTTTATAGTATGCAATTTTGTTCTTAGGAACTGAGATTGGAAGTTTGTAGAAGCATCTGTTCCTGGTGTAAAGGAGTTAAAGCTGTTGTCGTGTCAGTTTGAGACTTTAAACTATCGAGGTTTTTTTTCCCTTCTTTTAGATCTTTGTACATCTAAATGACATTCCCTCTGTGGTGGGGATTCCTCTTTTCAGGTAAGCATTCTCACCACCACATTTGCCTTGGCAGTGTCAGAACAGGCAAGATTTTTCAATCTTGCTGTCCACCATGAGTATCTTTTGCTTCGATAATCACTGGCTGCCAAATTAGTCTTGTGATCTGCCTGGATCTAAAATGAGCACACAGGCCAGACTTGGCAGCGAGGTAATGGTTAAAGGCAGACTTCTGTCTCTCAGTAGGCCTGTCCGGTTCATTTGTTCTTTGACATTCCAGGGGCTTTTCTGGGTGGTTCTGCTGTCGTTTTTGGTTTGTTTTTTTTTGTTGTTGTTGTTGTTGGTTTTTTTGTTTTGTTTTGGTTTGGTTTTTCTGGGTTGTTTTTTTTTTGTTTGTTTGTTTATTTGTTGTTTTTTTTTTATTTTGTTTGTTTGTTTGTTTTTTCCTGTCTGCAGGCTTCCCTTGGCAAACAGAGAGTCTATCAAACCAGCAGGCCTGCGGTCGACAGTCGCACGGGCCGTGGCATCTCTGGCTGGAATCGGTGTCAGTGAGTGTTCCTTTCAGGGAAAGGGAGTCCTGAATGAAGGGGAGGGGGGTGCTGCGCATCGGGTCCGGAGCTGGACGCTCTGAAGGAGGGCGGTGATTTTAAAGCCCCATCGCCCTAATGCACGTGGACAGGGTCTGCCGTGGCTGCGATTAGCGTCTGCTGTCACCTGCCGTTCGGCCGGGTGTCTGCTGTAATTCCAGGTGCTTGTCGGCAGATCTGTTAATCCTTGCACAGATACGTGTCCAAGTGGCGAGGTTTTTTTCACTGTCCACTGACAGTGAGAAAATGAAACCTCGTTTGGTGTTGTTTCCCAAGGAAACGTGATCTTTTTTCACAGATTAACTTGGTACCAGTATCTGCAGTCCACCTGTAATATTTCCTCCCGACTGCCACCTCAGGGCTGTGTGTCTGTAGCGAAGCTCTTGGTGCTTTTTCCTGTGTTCCCCTATCCCAGCGAGTTTGGCCTGGGGTTACCGGTGATTCCTGTTAGCCTGTGCTGGATTCGGTGGGGTTATGTCCATCCCTCTGTCAGCTTTCTCCTGGCTGAGGAGTCTGCCTTCCTTGGACGCAGTAACGCCTCTGATTTTGTAGGCCGGTGCCCTTGTGCTGGATCCCACGTGTGGGCTACGAGCGATCCTGCCGGAGGCTGCCGAAGAGCGGCCCGTGAGTATCCCGGCCACAGCTGGCTGGAGCTTTGCAGGGAAACTGGGAGTTGTGTGGGGTTTTGCCTGTACCAGTTAGGCCGAGGTCGATTGCTGGAAACTCGAAACCAAACTGATCTTTCTAGGCAGCTGCTGAGAGCGTTCTAGTACAACCAAAGGAACGTGTCCTGCGGGCTGCTGCAGCTGTTGATTCACGCTGCCGGGTTTGTGTGAGGCAATCGTGGACTTGTAAGGCTTCCTGCACTTCTTGTGGGATCAGATGAGTCGGGGTGATGGAGCAGCGTTAGAGGCAGTGGGGCTGGCTGTAGCTAGCTGGGGTCTTGCTGTTAGGACACGCCCTTGTGATATCTGTCATTTCAAGGGTCTTGAGCAGACCAGAACGTTCAAGGAGTGAAGACGACAGGCGCTTGCTCCATTCCTCCGTCCTCTGGATTGTGAATTGCTCTGTGTAACAGTAGCAGATATCCAAGAAAGGAGGTTGTCTTGCAAGAGCTGTGCCACAAGGCAATTCTGAGGAGGGTGTATAAAGTAAATAACCTCAGTGTTAACAAAATGTCCTTTTTCTCTCCGAACAGGAAGCCTGTTACTGGCGTGCTGATGGAAGTGATTCGCAATTAGAAGGTGCCGATGGCAACAGTAGAAGCTGCAGGCTTCGTGGACAAGATTGAGTTGCTTAAAGCTTCTGTGAAAGGTATGTCTGTAGGCTAAGTGAAATTTTTCTGCCTTTCTGGGATTGTACAGGTAACGTGTAAGGTCCCTGGAGGTGACATCTGGTAGAGCTTACTGCCAGCAAGTAGCTGAGTGGTGACTCTGTAGTGCTAGTGCTGGTGCTAGCGAGGGGATAGTTATTTGTTCTTCCTCCCTGCTGCCTGTGCCTGGGAACTTTGGTAAGAACGAAGTCAGCGGAAGACAAGAAAAATGACAATTGTCCCTCGTGGACAGCTGTCGGAGAAAATTTTTTTTTTAGTTGTACAGATACAAAGTAAGTGAGTAATTTAGGTTTTTTTAGATGAAAGTTAAATTTTTATTTAAAATTATTCTTAAAATAACTATTAAAAAAAACCCCATAAAAATTAAAAACAAGTTACAAGTGTTTAAAAATTAACTTAAGAAAAGAAATTGTTACTGTTGTTACTTTTTGGTATTCATTTAGTATTTTAATTAAAATAAAAAAAGTTTTGGTGAGAAACTTTGGTGGGGAATAACGTTTTGAACACAGACAACATTATAAAGAGTGTACACTTTTTGACAATAAATTAACAGGCCGAAACCAAAACGGGCCCGGGGCCGAGCAGAACAAAGAAGTTGAGACAAAATGTAAACTGATTAATAAACTAAATCTAAACAAGTAGTAAACTAGATTTAACCAAATTATAAACTAAACTAAATACGCACAATGAGTTACCTTTGTATTGCTTGGTAATTAATAACAAAAATTATCTTACTAAATAAAAATAAAAAACTAAAATTGTAATCTGTTCTTACTGTTTTTTCCTGTTAAGTTTTATACCTACAATTAAATTTCAAAGTACAGTGGTCCCAAAGAAAATAGAACAAAAAAAAAAAAAAAAAATCAAAATCTGTGTACTTACAACTTACAACACTGTTTTCAAACATATCCCAAACGATCACCCCTAATGTATTAATAACTATAAATATGTTAATAAAGTTTAACTACTATTAAATTCATTAAGTTCTGTTACAGTTAAGTATTACAACTGAATTCTACAAAAGTTAACTACAACTATACATAACTATATGTATTATAACAAAAACTAAGTTCTGTTAAGGTTACGCACGTAAACTCGTGAATATGCAATCTTTTAATTATCATGTTCATGGTACCGTAGTCTTTTTAGTCAAAAGTATTTGACGACGTCTGTTATTTTACAGTCTGCACAACCTATGTTATGTTTATGTACCTGTCTCTATTACTTACTCAAATTTAAGTAACCTTCTTAGTTACTGTTTCTAACAGTTTTCTCATAAGATCTGTGTTAGAAAAATCCCTCCAGTTGGAGTCCTGGGCCTAGCAAAGCCTCGACTCTCCCTGGTCAAACATCTACCAACAAACCCAAGTGTTGTTCCTGCATCCAAATCGTACTTAAGTCAAGTTTGACTTAATAATTAAAATTTGTATCAACTAAATCCTTTTAACGTGGACTGGGAGACCCTATACAGAAAAACTTTCCGTGTCTTCACTGAAACAAGACAACTGTTACAAACCCTAAATGTTAGCATCATATTCCAAAATTCAATCAAGTATTAACCTAATCAACAGCCTTCAGAGACAAAGCAATTAAAACTAATTTACTAAACTATTAAGTAATAAAAAAATCACAAAATCACCTTAAAATGTTTAAAACATAAATGTTAAAAGTATTCTTATGTCTAGTCATGTGTATTTCTTACTACGCTACCTATAACAAATAACTAGTAATACCGTAAACAAACTCATACTAATTAAAACAGAAAGGGGGGATTATAAAGTTACAAATATGTGTATTAAATCATAAAAAAAATACAAATAGTAGTACACTTAAAATACACCTTTAAAGGTAAAGCAGCAGGCAGTGATTTTTTAAAGTGTTTTGATACTTGTATTTTTACACCTTAGGGATATTTTAACACAGCAATAACTTAAGGCTAATGTATTTTAATGTACTCTAGCATTTTAATGAGTGCCTTGTAGCAATAGTTAAAAGTCACAAAATGGTTTCTATTAAACTTTTCTGTTTTCAAACACTCCAAACTTTCTCTGTCAGCATAGATGGTCTGGATTTGATCTATGCCCAAAGCAGTTTTCCTGGGGTTTGCTACTTACTTTTATGCATTATTTAAAAAAAGAAAAAGGCTTGGTGTCGGTGAGAGGAGCAAGACGACGATTTAATGTGGTTCATAAATCAATTTTGTTTATTGTTAGATAGTGTACATATTTATATTACTTTATGTGTTTAAAATATTATTTATTTATAGAAGTTTTACACGGGATTTTTTTTTAATTTAATTAAAATACAAATTGGTATTAGAAGGTAATAATATTAACAGGTTTTTTTTTTTTGTTAAGTTAATTTTTAGATACTTGTACTTTGTTTATAGTTTTTATGTTTTTTTTTTTTACAGTTGTTTTGAGAACAGTTTTGAGTAGAGGTTTAACACTTGTTTATGGAGTCTGGATTGCTCACTTATAGTTTATGTTTGTGTAGTTAGAAATGGTTATTTTTTAACATATCCCCCTTCTTTTCTTTGAGCAATCCAGACTATGTTTACATTTTTTTTATTATTTATTAAATACTTAACATTATAAACTAATTGACACTTGAACTTAACAGAAATGAAACTTAACAGCACTTCACTTTAACAGTTTTTAAAACTTAATTATAATTACTTAAACTTAACTTTACTTGAACTTAACACTTATATTTAGTAGAATTTAAATTTAACAGAATTTAACTTTAATAGAGTTTAACAGAATTTAAAATTAATAAAATTTAACTTAACATTACTTAAATTTAGTAACACTTAAACTTAATTGAACTTATGGCACTTTTACTCTTATGATTGTAATAACTATTAAAATTATTAATTTTATTTTAATAAACTTTATTGATCATCTATTTTTAAAATTTATATTAGTTAATTAATTTTTGTACGTGTTCGGTAAGGTCCAGAGT
Source organism: Eopsaltria australis (assembly GCA_034509425.1). Taxonomy (NCBI): domain Eukaryota; kingdom Metazoa; phylum Chordata; class Aves; order Passeriformes; family Petroicidae; genus Eopsaltria; species Eopsaltria australis. Next base: position 2,379 of record JAVTVJ010002322.1, on the reverse strand, counting down.
GTGTCTGTGTTTGGAGTTTTTCGTTCCAGCGAGTCTGGTTTATTTCTTGTGAGTATGGAACGCTTGTTTTGGGTTTGAGGTGATGTAAGAGAATGCATTTGTTAGGGTTTTATTCTGTTTCTCTTTGGACAATTGTTTCCTGTAGTATAGGGGTTTTATTTGTTTGGTTTGTTTGATTGTCCTACGTGTTTCGTAGTCGTGGATAATTTGGGAGATGCTTTCACGGTCAGTTTTATTTTTTGGCTTCGTGTCTATTTATAGGTGGCATTAGTGTTTGGATGGTGTGAGGTGTTATGGAGTTTATGGTAGGAGTTTATGGACTCAGGAATAATTTTTTTTTTTGTGTCATTAATTTAAGTTTAATTGTGGTTGTTTTTATTTTGGCAATTTGATTTCTTTGTTGTTTTGGTGTTTTGTATTGGTTTTATTTTTGGGGACATGGGCATCTACATGGTGGATTTGATATGCTACTCTTAAACTTGGAGTAGTGATCTGTTTTTTTCTTTTGTGGTTAGCATTTTTTTGTGTTGTTAATGAGCTTGTTTCTTTTTTGAACTTACTTTTATGAGTTTTTGGTGCTTATTTATGTTCTTATCTGTAACGTTTTTGATGTATTGTGGACGTGTTGGAGTTTTGGGGTTTTTTAGCATCGTTTGTAGGAGTTGAAATATTTGTTTTGGGGACAGTTGACGCTTAGAATGTATGGGGTTTGGGGGCTTGTTCTAATGGGATTTAAAAAAAATTCTTGTAGGTAGGTTTGTTTTAGTTTTGAATAGGGTTAAATGGTGGGGGTGTCTTTCATGTCAGCAATAGAAATAGGTTTTGGGTTTCTCCGTGGTGATGGGATCGGCGTGCATTGTGTATTAGCGCTGAGGAAGGTTTCCTGTCTTTGTGGTTTTGATGTGTTAGGTTAATGAAGGTGTGTGGTTTTAAAGATGCCTGCAATGCACGAGAGCAGATGCTGCCGCGGCTGCTGCGAGTCGGCTCGCAAGGGCTCCCAGGCAGCCTGGCCCGAGGCGCGTCCCGGGGCTGAGCTCGGCGGCGGTGCTGCCGCCTGGTGGACAGAGAGCGGCGCTGCGGCCCCCCCGGCGCAGCGCCCGGCCCCCCGCCGCCGCTGTCCCCTGCTGGGTGCCGCGGGACAGCGGCGACGGCCGTGGCTGCCGAGCGTGGCGAGGGCGAGGAGCGGCAGCGAGCGGCGGTTTCTGTAAATGGAGGGGAGGGGAGGGGAGGGGAAGGGAAGGAGGGGGAGAAGGGCAAAGGTCCGCGGGCGGAGTCGAGCGGGGCCAGGGCGCTCCAAGGAGCGGCCACCGTGCGGGGCAGTGACCGAGACAAATGGCAGCGGCGGGGGCGGCCCGGCGGGGCCGATTCGGATGGGCGGGTGGGCGTCGGTGGCGCCGGGCGCGGGCGAGAATCGGGCGGGCGCCGACAGGCAACGGCGGGGACGGACGCCTCGGCGCGGTGCCGGGGGCCTTCGGCGTCCCGTAGCAAAGATGGCGGCAGGGCCGGAAGCGGCTTCTGCCAGTACTCAAGATGGCGGCGAGGAAGGGCGGAAGTCGCGGACCGCCACACCTAAGATGGCGGGGCGGCGAGGCGTGCGCTCGACCTTCCCAAGATGGCGGCGGCGAAAAAAGGCGGGGAAAAGAGGACCCCGGGGCGTCCCTCCGGCTGCCTGCGCGGAGTCCCGGCGCCGACGCGGACCCGCAGCGATTTCCCCGGCCTTTCCGGCTGAGGGGACGCGGGCTGTGTCGCCGGCGGCGCCGGGCGCGGGCGGGAATCGGGCGGGCGCCGACAGGCAACGGCGGGGACGGACGCCTCGGCGCGGTGCCGGGGGCCTTCGGCGTCCCGTAGCAAAGAGGCGGCAGGGCCGGAAAGCAGGCTTCATGCCAGCACTCAAGATGGCGGCGAGAAGGGCGGAAGTCGCGCACCGCACACCTAAGAGGCGGCGGCGGGGCCCGCTCGGACGCTTCCCAGATGGCGCGCCGCGCGCATGCCGCGTCTGGCGGGGCCGACGAGACCCGCTTAAAAGAGGACCCGCGCGCCCCTCGGCTTGCATCGCGGAACCCGACGCGACTTCCACGGCGTTTGCAGGTGGGCGGACCCGGGCTGTGCCCGGCGGTCGGCAGCGCCGGGGGGGGGCGGGCGCAGACAGGCAGCGGCGTGCTCTCCTCTGGAGCTCGTGCGCCGCTCCGCTCCTACGAGGGCTCCCTCCCCGGCCCCGCTCTGCCCCGCCGGGCTCCCGGACCCCCCCCCTCCCCGCTCCCCCGGCCCGGGGAAATGTAGGAGAACACAAAAGCGTCCCGGGAGAGCCGTCAGCGGAGCTGCCGGCGGCCGTCCCCCTGCCCGCCGGCTGAGCGGCTGCCTGCAGCCGGGCGCTGCCAG
>JAVTVJ010002321.1:0-113048 GCA_034509425.1 Eopsaltria australis | reverse complement strand
TTCCTTCCTTCCTTCCTTCCTTCCTTCCTTCCTTTCCTTCCTTCTTTCCTTTCCTTCCTTTCCTTCCTTCCTTCCTTCCTTCCTTCCTTCCTTCCTTTCCTTTCCTTCCTTCATTCCTTCCTTCCTTCCTTCCTTCCTTCCTTCCTTCCTTCCTTCCTTCCTTCCTTCCTTCCTTCCTTCCTTCCTTCCGGAATTCCTTCCTTCCGGAATTTCTTCCTTCCTTTCTTCCTTCCTTCCTTTCTTCCTTTCTTCCTTTCTTTCTTCTTTCTTTCTCCTTTTTTTTTTTATCTCATTGGCATTTCTAGCACACCAGCATTCCCTAAAATCATGAATGTGGTGTTTACACCTTCTTCTAAATCATTAATGAGACTGCCAAATGAGAATGCACCAAACACAAATCCCTTTTATAAACACTTTCCCCTTGGCTTGCTGCATTGTTATTTATTACCAAAGCTTGTTTATACACCTAGGGCACTTTTTACTCCATCTGACAGAATTGAAATTCAAGTCAGTTTGGATTAATTTTGTTCATCAGCTAATTTTATAATTTATTTTTAAAAGTCAAGACTTTCTGGGAGGTCTGTGTTTTGGGGGTTGTTATTGCTTTTTATTGTTTCTTTTTTCCCTTGCTTTTTTTTTTTTTTCTTGTCTTTCTTACCTGCTCTTTTCTTCTGCCTGTAAGCCAACAAAGGGGGGCATGCATATTATTGATAATGAATATGCTATTCAAATGTATTAAATGATTTTCAGATGCTGTCCCTGCCACGATGCATTTGCACAGTGAAATTAGTGAGATAATTGCAACAGTTGCCCTTCACCGAGGATGACTGTACTTACCAATTGTGTTATTAAACTAATGACTTCACAGGTATTTAGGATCCATCTGCTGCTGCCAAACATAAAAATTATTCCAAATATTAAAACCTGTAAGGGGAGAGGAATATGAAAGAAGACAGGACACTGAATAGATAAGTAAGGACTAGACAGATGCTCATGTACTTAAATTATATTGTGCTGCTCAAATCTGCAATGGAATATTTGGCTGCAAAACACTGCCTGTCACAAAGTGTGTTCTATGTTTTCATGTTTGCTTTATAACATTTTGAGCTGGCTCTTGACACTCGTTATCTTTGTGTCACTAAGGGTCCCACCAGTGTGAGATAGTGGGAGGCAAGTTCTGATGAAAGATTTCTCTGTCTTAGCTAACAGGATAAGATCTGAAGTGGATGCTCTCACAATTCTGTTTGGACCTATTTTTTTTTTGTGGTATATCATGGAACAAACTATGGAGAAGAAGCTTAAGCTTAAAATTGAATATCTGATCCAGAGGTGATCTTCTCTCAGTTTGTCTCTCTTCTTTCTTTCTCTCCCTTACATACACACATACTCAGCCCTTCCTGTTTTTGAATATTAGTCCAGATATAGGAAAGAAATACTTAAAGGACTGAAGTCAAAGATTACAACTCTGTTCCTAATGTTGCCATAAAAAACCCCAAAAAAACAAACTCAACATTTTCTTCTTGAGAAAGTAATCCACTAAAGAGAAAATCATCAAATGGTTTGGGCTGGAAGGGATCTGACAGATCATTGGAATCAGAGAGTTCCAATCCCCCTGCCATGGGAGGAACACCACCCACTAGAACAGGTTCCTCAAAGCCCTGGGTATTATATTGGTTTTCCAAAAGCCCCAAGAGGTGAGCAGCAGAACTCAAAACCCAGCCCAAAAAGTTTACTGTTCTGTATTTGGGCAGTAGTGCTATTTCCACACCCTATATTTAAAATTTCACCAATGAGAGATGTTTCTGAGTGTATGGTGTCCTTCCCAAACATTTTTCAGGATAGTATTTTATGACTTTCTATACTGGGATTTCCTGGAAAAAAAGAACAAACTTCTACACCAACCTGCACCCCAAGGTTTTTTAATAAACTCCTAACAAATCCCTGTAGATCTCTTAAGTATCTCATTGTCAGAAATGTAATAAATTTCTGCACAAAAATGGTACCACTTTGAATTACTGACTGTCCAGATTCTTCTTATCTACCAGCAAAAATGATAAAATAATCAATATTTTTCATTTTCAAAGTCTTAGCAATAAAGAGATAACATTTTGCTATACATTTTTTTTCTTTTGGCAGAGCGTGGAAACAGGTTGGCCTCAAATAATGCCATAACAATTGCCACCTAGAACCAGTTATTTTCCCAGATGTAAATATCTGTTTACTTCAGTGCTATTTGACCATGTCTCGCTTCACGTAGAACATGATTGGACATCACCATGGAAGACCTGCTTGAAAGTCCTGTTTCACCACAAAATCCAATTTTAGGACCTTAAAAGTTTTCAAAAACGTAAATTATTCAAGCAAGGTAATAACTTTGGCTCTTCTGTCCTTACATCTGTCAGATAATAGCAAAAGTACATTCTTTTAAGCCTTACACGAGATTTCTGGCAACAATCTTGTTCAGTATAATTGGATGTAGGTCAAACTGGCTAAACACTGGGGAGAACATTTAGTTGCCTATGCATAGTCACCCAGACCAGCTTCTAACCTCCTCTTGTCTCTGGAACATTCACCAGTGATAGAAGATTTTCAGGAGATCGGTGCCCTTCTGGAGAGGCACCAAGAGCCTGGGGAAGCAGGAGGTGATGAGCTCAGAATGTCATGAGGAAATGACACTTGGGTCAAAGACTTGTATCTTCCAACCATCCGTGGACACAGGAGAATGTTTTAGCCACAAAAATGAGGGGAGTTTAATCTGGAGCTAAATATCTGCCTGGAACATTACTTAATTGTATTAGAAACCATTTTGCTTGCTGAATATCAAACTCCACATTTTAGAACGGGGTGACCCAAATTCACTGCAAGTCTGCAGCAAAAGTACTTAATAGAATTTTGGAAACCTGGCTCCTCTTGAGTGTTTTCACCTGCCAGTGTTCGACATGGCACAACCCCAGAGTGCTGTCACTCTAAGAAGCAGCTGGATATTGGGCAGAAGTGTCTTTAATATGTTTTGTCTGTAGTCCAAAATCAGTGGTCATCTGAGTTCAACCTAAAAGTTGAATGAATGTTGAAGTGATTGGTTAAGGTTCTTCTTTTATCTCAGTGTTTAACAATCACACATGAATACACGTTTTCACATGTGCTGAGTATGTTTTTGACCTTATTATCATGTGTTTCAAAGTTTGAAGTTGCCTGGACATCAGTTAATTTTATTTTAACAAGTGATCTAGGTGTATCTGTTCCCCAACCTACATATCTCAGACTGGGCAGGTCAAAAAGTTTGACCAAAGGAAATACTGACCTGATAAAAGAGAAGAAGAAAGAAAGAGAGAGGGAGAAAGAGAGAAAGAAAAATAAGTTTTTAAAGATCCACACTGAAAAAATGGTTCATGTCCTAGAAGTCTGTATATGAAAAATCATAGATGGTATGAAGATGCTTACTTGATATATTACAGAATATTCAAGTTCTTTATTCCATAACAAGTAGCACAATGATTTAATAATGTGCAAGGATCTGAGGATCGTTATCATTCAAGTAATGACTATGATTATCAGGTTATTTCAGGTCATAATCAGTGTTTCCGGTGGATGGGTGTTTGTTGGTGTGGTTTTAATTCTGAGTAACTTTCTCAAACAAGTCTGATTTCACTCCTGTCCTTAAATGCAACCACAGTTTGATATTATGTCCTCACATTGTTTCTTCCTGCTGTCCTTGCAATTGGCCCTGACTTTTTTTTGCTGAAATGTAATGGAAACGTACAGGAAAAAATTAGGAGTCTTCGTTCATTCCACCTGCAGTGGGATTTTTCCAAATGTGTTTTGGAAATGTATATCCAGTGATTGCATTCAATCCTGGATAAAACAGAACAGTTTCTATTGTTATTCTTTTTGCCATCCATCAGTGAGAAAGCTCAGTCACAGATAAGTGTTTACAAGTCACTTCACCTGAGCATCATCTGTGTGTACCATTCATGACAGCCAAAAACATGTGCCTCCATGACAGCAGAGATATTTGATGTGGGCCATGAAGCTAACCCACCCCTGGGGCTGTATCCTTGGCTATGACAGACCCAGTTTGCAAGCTGAATGTCTGTCATTCTTCTGCATTTCTGATTCTCTGTTTTGTGTATCTGCTTGTCCTTGTTTTCCCCTTAGGAGAACAGGAAAAAAATTCGGTGTCAGTCAATCACTGAGGGATCTCTTGTCCTATCAGAGCAGTTTTGGGTGTATTCAGTGTCACTTGAAGCTCTGGACATATATTGTTGGTGTTTCAATAGCCTGCATGCCCTGGTCATGTGGAAAAGTGGTATTTAGGGGAACCAAGGTGATATCTCAAAGTGGTGTTGCAAAAAGTATTTTGCTCTTTTTTATAGAATTTGCTTGCAGTTAGTTGACCAAACCAAAAATCCTCCTTTAATCCCAGTGCTTTATCCAAACTGTTGTTCTTCATGGATTTCTGCTTCAAGTTTAGTCTACTAGAAAGCATCCAAGTATGAAATACAGGGCTGAAAATCCAAAACAGAGTTTTTGGCTTAGTATAGCTAGAATTAGAGGATGAATACAGTGCATCCAGTAACAATGGCAAAACAATGGCTGGTCTTTAGTATTACACAGCAGCTGACTGAAATATCTAGCTAGTGTTCATCTTCATTCTGACTTGCACAAATCCAATTCTGCACAGACAGAACAGAAATAAAAATTAGATTTTATGATTCTGATTCCTAAAATAATCAAAAAAGAAACACATTACTATATTTCATGATACCTTTTAAAAATAATGTGATTATTGAACGGTCAAAAGTACAAGTTGGGCTCTGTAGTAACTGATATAGATTACTAGGACTTATTGAATTAATCCCTAATTTTTGTTGGTAAAAGTCTGTTGGGTAAACAGGGTTTTTATGATATAGATGAAGATATTCTGAGCCACACATCAGCTACTTGGACCACTAGAAAGTAGATCAGTTTGTGAGTAGTAAATGACTTGTGTTTCATCCAAAATTGTAAGATGATTAGTGAAATATTTAAGAGACTTTTCCTAAAAAAAAAAAAAAAAAAAAAAAAAAAAAAAAAGTCATATATTGTTGGACATTACATACCAGCACTTACAAGAAGGTGTAGCTATAGATTTTGCTAGTTCTTGCAGTCAGAAAGAGGAGCCACCTCTGGCCATCTGTCAGTGCTCTTAGCTCAGTCAAATGCTTGTAATTCTCACAGTAAAAAGGACATCTATTAAAAATGAAGAAATAATATTTACTGAAATTGTTAGCTGCTTTTTCTAACCATCTCTAGTGCCTTCTCCTTCTCATTCTCCTTCTCTCTCTTCTTCATTCCTCTTCTTCTTCCTCTTCTTCTTCTTCTTCTTTCCTGCCATATTCCTTTATTTATGAGGTGAGGAGAGCTGTTGACTGTGGAAACCTGGAACAGCCAGGATTTAAGCAGAAAACTTGCTTAGAAGCAGTGTGCTAAATAGCTCTATCAAAATGATTCAATGCTTCTACTGAGACACAAACACTTCGCAGTCAAATGTCAAGTCAATCTGAATATGCCCTGGCAAATCTACAAAAGAATTCTCTTATCTGCAGAGCCCTGAGGTTAATGTGATGCTTACACTGGGTTTTAGAGGAGAGTGAGTAACAACCTGGGGTTTGGCCTGAATTTAGTCTTTCCAGCTATGAGAATTTTAAGGTCTTTTAGCAGGCAGAACATTACGAGACTATTGACAAACTGAGAGTGATTTTAAGAAATTACTTCAAAGGAGGATATCAGAAAAGCCCTTGCCTTCTCAACAGATGGACAAAGCTGAAGAGACTTTGCAACACTGCTCTCCCAATAACATATATTTATTTGTTTGCATTCATAGAAACCTACACCAAAAGGATGTGGACTTTCATTTTCCTCACTTTCCCTATGAGTCTGTATGGTGATTTATAAAAAGAATAATGAAATGTCAGAGTGAGTATTTCATATATAACTTTAGAGCTTACCTAAAATCCTTTCAATCTGCCTATGTAGGAAGCCACACCAATATGATAACCTGTGTGCCTATTTTAATGATATATTTTCTGAGCAGAAAAGCCATATGCCACCTTTTTGTCCTGCGCAATGAAACCTAATGAGGAGAAATCCAAGCTATTGCAGAAGATTAGAAAGGGGTAAAAATTCTCAGATGCTCTGGATGAAAATTTGTAAAGTTAGCTGCAAATATCATTGCATGGCCCCTGACCGTTATTTTTAATCTCTCATTGACAAGGAAAAGCTTGCTGGGAGTTGGGACTTGTTATCTTCGTTTTATGGGCCACTGCTCTCGGAATAACAGCGCTGATAGAGGGCTGATGGTGAGTCAGTTGGGAAGGAGAAATGGACAACAGAGCCACTCAGCAAGGAGGGTGAGGACAAGAGAGAAAAGAGCTATTAGTGTTTCTGGTAAAGAACAGCAATTTCTCCATCAGTGGAAGGAGTCCTTGTGAAATAAAAAGTCACGTAAATAATTTCTTTCCTTATTTACTTGTTCGTTTTGATGTTGATCTAATTCAGAGAGACATGAGCTTGCCTTTATTTAAAACCACTTGGATGAGAAATATGAAGTTTTGAGGCACATTTCTAGGGTAAGTTTGGACACATGATCTGTTTTCTTTTTCTTTAAAATATATTGATATGTTTGCTGTAAATACTGGTGTCTGAATATCTCAGTTTTGATATCATTACCCATGACATCTACCCATGGCAGCTCCTCTCCTGCTACCAGCTCCACCCTCCCCCACATCAGAAAAGGGAAAGCAGTACAGATATAAAAGGACAATGGAGATAATTTGTCTTCTAGCTGCATCCTACCTCAGCTGTCAGGTTTTTCAGATGAGGGCTTTTAGAGATCCAGGAACACGGAATGGGAATGAGAGCTCCCACTCGCACTTCCCTCTGTGGAGGACACAAATATTGTGTCACACTTTACTGAAGACTGACCTGTTAAAACCAGCTGAGCCCTCCAAATTGTATGCAACACAATTTTGTGCAAATCACGTGTGATATAAAAGTCATTCATGTTTCATTCCTTCAGTTTATGTGGTGCTTTAAATGACAACCCTTGCACTAGCAATACTTTATATGCCACTCATTTCCCTGATTTTTGGAATAAAGCCTATTTTCTGCCATCTACTCTTCGACAGTAATGGCAAAACTTCCACCAGTCTTAAAAAGTTAAAATTGTTAGAACACGAGGGAAGTTAAAAATCATTTCTTTGTGAAGAGCTCCAGTACTGCAATTGCACGTACGGTTTCAGTTTACTCTCCTCAATGATTTCCTTCACAGAAGTGGGGCATATGCTTATTTATTTGTTTCACTGGAAACAAGCTAATTAGCTCAGCTCATCTATGTAAAGAACAAGCAGAAGTTTTGTTGGGAAGTAGGCATGTGAGGAGAGCATTAAATTCCTATACTTTACCTCGCAGTGAAAATTTAATGCCTGAAGTCCACTGGGATTTTAGTTTTAAGGTATATTCACTACCCCACGGTAAGGATTTGCAAGAAAGACCAAAGCAAAAACAGCAAATGGGATAGGAGGGTGATATTATACTCAGTACACAGAAGAAAAAGGGCTTCTAGTTCATAGAATTGTCAACATTTCTGACACAGATAATTCTGAAAACATCCACCAGTTTGATATCCATCTGGATCTAATGAGATTCGATACCGTAGACCCCCTTGAACTTCCATCCCCAGAATGTTTTCACCTTGCCTTTTGGATGTGCTCACAAGGGAGATGTGTTGGTCCTTTCATGTCAGACCTTAATTGGAGCATACATTCCCTTCCTCACTGCATCTCTTTCACTGGGGACTTTCATCAGACGGAGTAAAGGGCTTTTTCACTCTCTCAGCCCCCTTTAATACAGAGCATTCAGCTCCTTCTACAAAGTGTCTTCATTTTTTCCCCCCTCTTTTTGAGGTCTCCTACTCGTTCTACTATTGAAATGTTGTCTTTGTGCAGTCTGTCCTCTGTATTAACTTCTTCTTGTGCATGGATCTGTCTATGGAGTCTGCACTGGAGGGGAGAGTGAGGGCTCAGGCTAACTTTGCATTTCATTCTGGCTTTCTACATTTATGAACATATTTTCCATCAGCATTGCATTATGTGGGAGATTTTCACCTTTCATCTTTTAGCCTGTTCTCCACATCTATTCAGGAACCTTCATCTCTGTTTCCCCCCTTTTTTAGACCCAGAGATCCACTTTTTTTTATTACCCCAAATCCCCCTACTTCAGTCCCACTTGCCTTACCACTTTTGCTTTGTGAGTGCTTTTCAGTGAGTACTCCTTCTTTTCCCTGTACCCTTTGTTCCCATACATTCTTTTTTTCTCTTGTTAAATGCCACACAAAGATGTCTTTCAGTAGACAGAATGGTCCCTATCGGTCTGATAATTGTGTTGGCTGTACTCATATAAATGCTATTAGGAGCCAGAAGATTTGACCTTGCTGTGTGTTTCTCAGTCACTGTTGTGGCTCAGATTTTGGATCTCAGCTGAGCAAATCATGTAAACATCTGCTGTTTTCTGCAAGGCTGCTATTCTAACTGATTTGATTCAATTCGATTTGATCCAATCCGACTCTATGTAGAGCGCTGCAATTCCCACTGTATTTAATGCCTTCCAATACCACAGAGACCAACAAAAGTCTACCTCTGAAGGGTGATCCTGCTTCTCAGCTTCACTGCTGTCAATAGATACTGTGCACTTTTTTGTCATATCCTGTGTTGAATTATGATCTCTACTCTTTGACTTCTGTGAAACTGTGTCTGCCCGCAAAGTGTAGGCAAAAAAGAAAAAAAAAAAAGTGCACATGTAACAGGCTAATTTTATCTACTGGTTTCTTACAAAATGTTTGAGAATTCAGTTTTATGAAATCAAAATAATAATATGGTGACAACATTGACAATAAATCTATCATCTCCAAACCAAAAGGTTTTGTCCTGCCCATATTTCTCCATTGCTTGGATTGTAACAAATGATTTTGGACTTAATTATGTCATTGCAAAGCATTATATAAAGTACATTATCATGTTTAGAATGTATATTGGATTTCAGCAGTTTTTTATTTAAAATGTGACTCTTAAGGTGACTGTTTCTAAAACTGCAGCAAACAATTTTGCAATGATCAACTTCTGAATGCAGCCTTTAATAGCACTGAGACAGTGGGAGTCAATCTGATTTTACTAGGCTTTGCCACACCTGTTAGGAAAGTGACTTTCAAATTCATAAAAAGAATGAATTTCATAAAATCCAGAGGAAATTTATTTTAGATGTATAATTTAACATATATCTGACATGATTCAAATAGTTACTTGTAGAACAGCAGAAAAGGCTCAATTCTAAAATAGTGTTCAGCATTTATCGCAGAAGAAAGACAGCCAAAATAGAGGCCACCACTCTTGAGACTCTGAGATAGCTAGATAGATCTGACTATTCATTTAGATTGCATTACTGATCAAAGCATACCTTCCAAACTGGGTGTAAAAAAAACCTGCTCCAGCTACAAGAAGGTGCTCTCTGATAATAAAATTTAATAATTACTTTTCTAAAGTGTCTTTCTCACCCAATTAACAGGCCATTACTGTCAAACACTCAGGACTTAATAGGTTATGTAGCACAGTGTAGTGCACCAAGTAAGAAATGGAGTGCAAGGTCTTTTCTGTCCGGCCTAATTTTGTAGGATCAGTGGTGTCCTGTACCTTTACAGCTGTGGGACTTTTTCTGGGATGATTGACTGTAAAATCCAGGTGCAGGATGAGATGAGTCAAGCCTCCAAACCAAATTGACCAGAAGTGTTCAGAGAGATTTAGTGTTGTATGCAAAGACAGTCTGGTAGGATGGCACAGACAAGTCTTTCTAAAAAGATGTGCGCATGTATCAGGATCCGCTAACACAAGCGGGGGTCGTGATGGTTCATTACTCGAATCTCCAAGTGCAAAAGAAAACAGGGACAAATATTTTTTCTTTAATCAAAATCAAAAGCACGTTTATTGAGTGCCAACAACATGATTATGTGATAGAGGAGAGAGAGAGAGAGAGAGATATGGTGTTGAAGGGGGGGGAGAAAGAAGGGATTAATAGCTACCACAGCACAACAAAGTACTCGTTGTCCGGATCCGATGGATTCTGTCTTGTCTACGGGGAGATCTCGTAGGGGTCTTTTTTGAGATTCTCTTTATAGTCTTTTTGAAAGCGAGGGGCAGGTAACCAAGGGATGAGGTAATCCTTCCAGAGGCAAGGGGCAAATGGCCAGGAGGTGGGGGAGTAAGGCCCATTGTTTCAGGGTGCAGGTGCAGCTGTACAAAACATACAGTCCTTGTGCAGTCCTTTCCGCCCCGGTAGCCGAGCGGCACGGTTCCACAGGCACGTGTCAGCACAGCTCTGCAGCACAGCTCTGCAGCACACCTGGGCGCCTGGCAGGCACCCCGCCAGGATCTGGCCGGACTTCATTGTGCAAAAGTACTTTTTCCCCTTTTAGGGTCTCTGGGTTTTCAGCCTCTGCTTCTGTAGATGGTCGTGAGGCAGATGAGGGATTTCCATCCAGATTCTTACAACATGTAGGAGAGGTTTGACTGCTCCAATTTACCAGGACAGGTGTGAAAACTCTATTTGGAATCCTTAGTGAGACAGACTCCTAGAGACTCTTCCAACCAAGAGCACACATCTGAATTAGTCATCATAAAATCATAAGATGAATTTGGTTGAAAGGAATCTTAAAGATCATCCAGTTCCAACACCCTGCCCTGGGCAGGGACATTTTCACTATCCCAGGGTGCTCCAAGCCCTGTCCAGCCTGGCCTTGGTTACTTCCTGGGGTGGGGCATCCACAACTTCTCTGGGTAACCTGTGCCAGGGCCTCACCACCCTCGCAGAGAAGAATTTCTTCCTAATAGCTTGTCTAAATCTATCTCTTTTCAGCTTAAAGCCATTAGTCAGGACTTGCTTTAGCCAGCTCTTTTCAGTGGGAGCAGCTGGACTCAGTGTTCTGAAAATTTAACCTCTGAGATGACAGCCAAACATTTCTATAATCTGGGCAACACTTCAATTTGACACAATATTTGTGCAACTATTATGAGCTAAATAAAGCCAAAACTTTCAACATTAGTGACTTTTCAACATTAAGAATTATTTATGCAAGAAAATAAGTATCCATGAAAGGCAGAGGTTGAGGCTTAGATGGAACACAGATTTTGAACAAGCAGAAGGGTCTCCTCTGCTTTGGGGGAGAAGAAAATGGGTATCCTGGAAGAAGTCCCAGTGGAAAGTCACATTGTTCTAAGTATGACTTCCTAGAATGAAAAAAAATCACAAAGAAATTCAGATTTATGCATGATCCAGCTTAGACCATCATTGGAAAGACACTGTAGGAGACATTTTTTTGTGTAGTTCAGTTAGTTTCTCACTTGTTTGAAAACAAGATGCCTGTTTCCTTTCCTCAAAAAAACCCTCCCTTTGTTTCAGCACCTTCTGCCTAAGCACTTCAGCATATTGCATTATACACACTGTGAAATTTGGGGGTGTAAATCTTCTCTCAGTGTAGAGTCCTTGTTTTTTGTTTATAAAAAATAGAGTGTAAGGGGACATAAAACGTAAGTGAATCAAGCCCTCAGCTAGCATTTAATTGATAAGAACTAAAGCTAATATTAGATAACAAATAAATGGTCTGTTGCACAGGCATTTAATTAAACACCAAATTAATGCAGTAATGACCTACTGGAACTAACAGCCAGAAATGCTTTACTGCAGGCAAGCATCTGGAATGTTTCACCTTTTTTTTTTTTCTCCCTCTTCCCTCCTGTACAAATACATTGAAAAGACACACATTCACTTTTAATACTCAGTCTGGAGGGCTTCTGCTTTGTCCTTTACCCTGTCTGAAACCCTAACATCACTGGACACCAGATAATCACTGCCAGTGCCTCTTTCCTGATAGGCATAGCAAACAAATGGTGAGTTGGTGCTCCTTTCTATTCCCCCTGCACGCCGCCCTTCTGTGTCATTATCTAGCTGAAACTGAGCCCTGCACACCTTGGGTGATTGCATACTGCCCAAAAGATTAATTGCAGACAGCACTTTGGATAATGGTCTCAGGTATGAAGCCTACCATACCATGGAGAAGGCACAGGAATCAATACATTTCTTTATCTGTGCAAGTCCATGTCTATAAAAGTGCTTTCAATCATTCCCCAGAATATCTGAGAGGTATGGGAGATTTACTCTGCTTGGACACACTCAAAAAGCTTTTTATCCAAGCCAAAATATGCAAGAGTCTTTAGGGGTACCACAGTCATGTTTCATGGTCCTCTGCCATGCCATATGAAGTTGTACTGCAAAGTAAACTTGTGGAGCTATTAGTTAGTGTGTCCATATAGATATAGATAGATTGATTGATAAATAGATAGATATAGATATAGATGTAAGTACGCATCTATATAAGTTTCTGACTGTGAACACTGAATGGAATCCTATCCACAGTCTCCCTGGTTCTCTCTGCAGTCGCTGGAGAGAGATATCCACCTCCCTTCAGTGGCTGGTGGAAAGGTTGGGCGAGTTCCACCTCTCCTGGCAATGCTTTTCCCTCCCCATGGAACTGCCAAGGGTCCTGTGTCCCTGTCTCAGCTCATTACCAGTATTTATGATAGAAGTGTCAGGGCCTATGTGTCTTTCCATAAAAGCCTATTGGTTTTATGATTATTAAAGTAGATCTGTACTCTAGAGATCCAGCTTCTAGGTCGGTCTCATCCCAGTTCCAAGCCTTTCTAGTTTCTTCTCTTAACAAAAAGGAGATCCCCCCTTAGAACAGTTCACATTCCTCTGCCCCATTGCAGCACATTTGAGCTCAAGCACTCATGTAAGAGTACAAAGTAAGAACTGAAGCAAACACAGCTTCAGCTGGTATCTCACTAATTATGGTCTAAATGAGAGAGGCAGTGAGGGGGCAAGTATTTGTTTTCCCACACTTCACATAGGACTTGATGTTAGCTGAAGGCATAGGTTATTCTGAGGTCTTGGAACAAAACTCGATGTCTTGCAGCAGCACAGAAGATGTGAACCATATCTACCCAAACACATCACTTGATAGAGTGCATTTCCCAATCAGAAGGGATTTTCTTTCTCCAGGTTTTGCCTCTTTATTTATCCATGGACTTCGCAGGCTGGGATAGAAACAGAATCAATCTTATATTCACACATCTCTGATGTGCTCATCTTCAGATTTTTAATTCATCAGGCTACACTGAAAAGGTGCTCATGTAATGCTCATTGCAGTGTGCTCTCACCTCTGAAAAAAAGGCAGTTTTGGAGCAGGATTTTAAATATCTGTTCTACAAATCTACATTAGACCAAGTGACACAGATTTGTTGTATTTTCAATAGAACACTAGTCAAAAGAGACAGTGAAGCCTCGAATTACATTCATTACTTCTTAAAACACACACTTTTATTTGTAGAACAGAATAATGCCCTAGACTCCATTCTCTATACTTGTTAGGTCTTCACTGCCCGTGGTTTAGATTGGAAACCTGAAATCAAGTGGATTTATCACAAACTTGCTACTAGCATAATAGTTATCATGGTAATAACAATAATCATAGTAATAATAATAATGATAATAATCACAACAACTGCAAAGAAATTGAAGATATTTGTAATGGTTTGATGAATCAGTAGGTGCCTGAGTGGTGAATGAATCTTCCAGCTTGTGCCTGGGCATTAAGTGTCACCACAGTCACTGTTTTTTGGATGAGGGATAAATCTGAGACCTTTCCTTACCATTACAGACTTTTATCATTTTATAACAAATAAGGGCTGACCTCATAGACAAAAGGGAATTATAATCTAGTCACTTAAATTTCTCTTGCAGTTTCCAGTACAGACCTTTTCGTGTCCTCCACGTTTAGGAACTTGCACCATCCATTGAAAAAGCAGTTCTTGTGTGCTGTACAGGAAACAGCAACTTCTGAAGACTTTAATGCTAAATGCATACACAGACACATCCATGGAAATCTATGATTACTCACACACTCTTCAGGCAAATTCCATTTCTGTTTATAGTCACTGACTCTTACTGTGATCACTTTGATGCTTGGCTTGAGAGCATTTATACTGATATAAGTAATGCAAAAACTCCTGAATGAGGAGCAAATTCCCTTTTCTTTTCTCAGGCAATAGATAAAGTGCTAGCTACACCTGCTCCAAACAAAAGTACAGGTAACACCTCCCACCAGAGCACGGAACAGTACTAATTAGTTCATTAAGCATCCCAGCATCCCTGTGGGGTAGGTATGTATTTTATTATCCCCAAGTTAGCAGGCAGGTAGAGTTGACTACCTCAAAGACACACTTATGGTAAATGAAGGAACTCTAACGCCTACTCCTTTGTTCTGCTGGGTAAACAGGCAATAGTTCAAGGCAGCTTTAATTCCATGTCCCATTATCTTTGTTGTTTTCTGTGTGACACGTGGCAATGCAACAATAATGTAAAAAAGTCACTTTTTCCAGTGGTGAGAATAGGGATTATTTAAACTGGGCAGCTTCCTGTTATAATAAATGCAGGATTGTTGAATATTTGGGGCTTCTATTAACAGTCCTCTTTGTCCCCCATGCCCACACACCTTTTCCTGTGAGGTTTGAAGGAAAGCAAGGTGTGACTTTGAGAACAAACCTGAGCCTTTCCAATGCAGCCTGCATTGTACACATGTGTACACAGTATATGAGCTGGTGCTACTAGGGATAAGGCATCTGGAATATCAAGTTCAGATGGCTCAGAACCAGATTGAGCTCATAAAATGAACATTACCACAGCCACAAAACTAACCGAGGTAATCATGTACTATTTAGACAAGCAGCAGCATTGCCCTTTGTGAAGGGCTTTAGAATGTGCAAGTCAAGTGTATGGTTGCATAAAGATTGGGGATATTACACCCAGAGAAATCCTCAGAAGACAACAGCATCATTAACTATTTACATCGTGACTCTACCCATTATCGCATTTGACAAACAGTTTAATTTCAAGGAGGAAAAACAAAAATAAAAAATAAAACAAACACACAAAGACACAAAGAGGGAGAGAAGAAAGCTGTGCGTCAACAAAGGCAGTTCAGAAATGAAAAGCCGGCTAGATGTCAAGCACCTCGAAGGAGAGAGATGGGAAATAAAAGGTTTTGCTGTTTTCCCTGCTCACGTACTTTCATTTGGGATAAATCATGACTATTTATCAAATTTAGAATTCATTACAACTTGGCATTAATTTGAAGGCATGCACAGAGAAACAAAGAACCTTTACTCTCATCCCCTTTCCTCACAGTGAATTGAACAGTCACTTTCAACAATGACAACAATGAACAGTATATATCACATCCAAAATATCCAAGTAATTGTTTGATTTAGTGTTTGTGGTATATAAAATTAGCCCAAGGGATAATTTGGTCTTTGTATGACTCAGCTGCTACTTCCTTGACCAGACAAGCTTCGTAATGCAGCAATTGTTTTTGAAAAGGCTGAGGGTATAGAAAGCTCATGTGATTTTCCTGACCGTTTAAAAAGGCTCAGGAATATGTACTGCACAACTGACAACAGCTAATGTATGAAACACAAAATGCATGAGCAATTTCAGCCATTTCAGTTAAGGTCAGAAGACTCCTGAGGAAAAACAGACGTCTTAAACATGAGCTGTAGAGAGTTAGGGCAAACTGTTGTGTTCTTTTCTGTGCCACACTAAGGTGAGAGTAATTTTTTTTGCACAAGCAATTGTTTAGAGTTGCCCAGACAATCTGCTGGGATGTTCAAATCTTGATGCATATATGCCATACAAATCCTGAGCTAGGATGAGAGGAAACAGACTCAAGTTACACCAGGGGAGGTTTATATTGGTTATTAGGAAAAATGTCTTCACTGGAAGTGTTGTCCAACCCTGGCACAGGCTGTCCAGGGCAGTGGTGGAGTCACCATCTCTGGAGGGATTTTAAAAGATTTAAAACGGTGTGATGCCTGGGGATGTTGGCTACTGGTGGCCTTGACAGTGTTGGGTTAGTGGATGGATTTGGTGATCCTAGAGGTCTCTTCCAACCCAAACTATTCTGAGATTCTAATTGCTGGCATATAGAGATGAGGAGCAAGCACCTCAAGAGCTGTAGGGTAGCTCAAGCAGATCCAGTGACAACATGAAACTGACCAAGAAAGCAGCACTTTCTTTTTTAATCACCTCAACAAAACACTTTACCAGTCATCCAAATATAATTTCCTTATCGATGGGGTTTCTATAGGGAGTAATGTTTTCACTGGGGGAGAGGGACAGTTCCCATTGCCTTTGGTAGATCACAAAAATTTTCACATCTGCCGGATTTTAAAGCATCATACTTCAGTCCAGTCATTTGGGGATAATATGCAAACCTCTCTTTACCCATATTGTAATGGTGAAGGTATGAATAGAAATGTAAGCTGTTATGTCAGTCTGCTTTTAAATATATTATATACACACAAGAAAAGGAGTAAAGGCAACACACTTCTTCAATTCTGTCTATTTTAGTATGTCATTAATTATTTTCTACTGCATTTTTCATTTCCAAAAGGAGAGTACCTGCTTAGCGAGCACTTATTAAATGTTTTCTTTTTAATTCATAAAGGAAAAAGAGTCTCATATGTTTATTACATATTATTCAACTTTTATTTTGAAGACAGATTCATTTATTTCTTCCCAAGCTTTTCAGCAGTTCTCAACAATATACCATCTGTCTGCTTTGTAGGCATGAATATATTTAAATTCACAACAAGACTAAAAATGCACTCTGTAGGTGGGGATATTGAGGCACAAAGCACTAAGTTGAAAAATGCTATCTAACTTCGAGGTTGTGCTTTTTTATGGAAATAATATGGCCCAGTCTTTCCTCTAAGTCATTTAATTATGATCACGACCATTTCTGAGAGCTTCTTGTGCAGCTCCACCTCAGCTGCCCCAAGAAGGAGGATGAGCCAGGATGCGTGGATAAACCAGCACAGGTGCTGGGGACAAAGATGAGTGGAAATTTGGCTCTGGAGTCATGGGGAGGGGTTGGATGAAGATCCTGGCTGGAGCTGGTTGGGGCTATTACAGCCTCTGACAATCCACAGGGTTCAAAACCGAGTTGTAACCATTCTTCCCATTTCTTTTCAAACCCCTTTTCACAGCGTGAATTTCAGCCTGCTTCTTTTGTCCCTATTCCTTGCCATGTTTAAAGTCTGTCTGTCCCAGGCACCTGTCTCGGAGTCCCATACTCAAAGCCAGATTTCATGCCCAGTTGCAATTTCCTCCGTGTGCTCATGGTATCCTCCAGGATGGCTTTGTGTTCCAATAGATTAAAATTCTCTGTCACACCAAAGCACATATAAATAATTTTCTTCCTACCCATTCAGGCCAGCTGACTTCTTATGTCAACAAATTCTCTTGCTTTCCTTTTGGCCTTCTTTTTTTTGTCATAGAATCATAGAATATTCTGCATTAGAAGAGACCAGGAAGAATCATCAAAGTCCTGGCCATGCACAGGACAGCCACAACAATCCCAGCATGTGCCTGAGAGTGTTGCCCAAACACTCTTTTGAACTCTGTCAGCCTTTGTGCTCTGATCACTGCCCTGGGGAGCCTGTTCCAGTGTATGAGGAAAAAACGATTTCCTAGTGTCCAACCTAAACCTCCCCTGATATAAATTCATGCATTTTCTATGCATCCAGATCAGAGCATGCTTAAGCATTCTGCGTGAAGATGAATTTTTTTTTTTTAATTTTTTTTTATTATTTCATTTTGGAAGAACCTACAGTCATTCACAACAAGACATTGTAGTGGCAATATTTATACACATGCACAGATACAGACATGAAAAGCCATCTATGAGCAGCTACGTGGCATAGAAAATTTAAACTTGGTCACAAAAGTTGTCAAAATTATTATTAAAAACACATGGGAACTTTCCAGCAGGTGTTGTTGCCATCCTCCCTGAGAATATTTTAACCAACGATCCACACTCTATCTAGAATAAGTTCCAAAGTTAATGTAAAAGATAAACAAAATATGAAATATGCATACCTTACATGACATATGGCAACTCCAGTTATATTTAGACCAGCAAATTTCCTTAATCTGGATTTAAATATTTTAGCAGACTAAAACTTTAGAAGATTACATTCAGGATTTTCGTGCATTCATGCATAAATTTAGACATTTAAGTCAGTATTTAAATAGCTAAAATATGTCTGTTTTTAAAATTCTCAGTACACTACTGCTCCAACCTTTTCTGTAGAATTTTGGATATAGTAGTGTTTGTTTTATATCTGGTTAATAAAAAAATTCTAAAGAAAATACAGTTTCATGAAGTCCAAAGTTACTCACAAATTTGAGAAAAAATTAGGGAAGAAGTTCATTCCAAATAGGGAGCAGAAAATTAAGTACTAAAACATTAAATCATTTTTTTTACAAAGCTCACTTTTTCTCTTTAAATTGCTTTTGAACTTCACTACTGACTCACTATCAAGTCAAAGAGAAAAGACATTAAATGTAAGTAATGTTTTACCATAACTAATGCTCTTGCACACCATATGGTTGGGAAGAGTAGGTGATCCTTCTTTTCTTTTTTTTCCCCCTTTTTTTAATAAAATAACATAAAAAATTATTCCTCTGCTCACAATTTATTTTCCTCTAATTTTTCTTTTTTTAGCTTACCCAGGAACTGAACTTCTCTTTATTTTCATAATTCTCATGCAATTAATCTGAAAATCAGATGCAGTTTTAAAAAGACATATTCAGAAGCATGCCAGCATTTTAAATGATGCTGTTTAATATTTTTATCTCCAGGAAAGCATGTGGCAGTGATAATTACCTGAATTTGATGATCTGCACAGCTAACAACACTGCATTATTCTGTGTCAGTGGTATAAACAGTGCACCCACAGTACCCTGTGAAATGTCCCATTGCAGTAATATCAAGCTGTCATGATTTCATAAAATGCAGATGAAGATTAGTTTCACTGTCATTCTTTGGGTACTAATCAGGGAAGTCTATAGAATGCATATAAAGTTAAAAAAAAAAAAAAGAAGTTACGCATTCTGCAGAATAGAGAAAATAGTTGCAGTCTGTGGGGCAGGTTGCTTCCAGAACTCATCTTAGAGTAGGTGAGTCTTTAGAATAAGTATCTTAATTCAAAAAGCAAAATGAAGACAAAGTGACACAACATTTCAAAAGGCACCCACTCCTTGCTGGGTTTTTTTCCCCTTAAATTGATGCCTTGAGCTTGCTTCCTTGACATGATGCTGCAGTGTCTTTTCTCCTGCTTGACTAGACAGATAGGCCATGTCTCATCTGCTGCAACTGCTGTTATATGGTATTTATTTTGCTGTCACTACACATGATCTGGTTTAATCTTTGTGGACAGCACAGAATTCTATTAATCCACCTTTCCAGACACGGAGAGGTACAGATTCACTTGAATCCCTGTATTCCAAATGTACAGAAACCCAACCCATTAAGCTGCTCATGGAAAAGCTGAAGAAAAGCCATATCAGAATTTTCTTAGAAATAATCCAAATGCTTCAGAAGGAAAACAGTAGAGGGACTTATTCAAAGCCTATTGGATTGACTGCCACTGTACTGAAGTTGACACAGCAATAGATATAAGCACAATTCCTGTACCTTCCTTTAAAAGGAATTCCAGTGCCACAAACATTTTGAACAAAGTAAATTTTGTTGTCCTTACATATTTGCTCTCCTTTTTTGGGAGATATTTTTCTTCCCAGGTGACGTGGAGCAGAAAGTCATAACTTTGGATAATTCAGGAATAGAGCCAAAGTGCCACAACTTGATTATGAATGAAATGCCATCTGGATTCCACATTCAGGCTGATTGACAGAAGTCACTAGAACACTCCGTGCCTCCATACCCATTTCTAAAGCTAGCCAAACGGTAATAAAAATGACCTTCCAATAAGGTCTTTTTTTTTTCCCTATGCAATATTTCTCAACCTCCATTAGATCCTAGGACAAATAATGTCATACTTCCTCTCATAATACAGCTTTATGTGTTTCTTTTTCAGATTGGACCAAGGACTTTAATTGAACAGTCTTGCCATTTTCTCACACAGATTGTTTTACTCTGACAACTTCTCACAGACTCTTTTTACAAAGCATAGTTACGTTAAAGTGTAAATATAATTCCCTTTGCTGAAGAGTACTAATCTTTATTCATTTTTTAGATCTTCCATGTTTTTCCTGGATCTCACTTCACCTTGCAGAGCCTCATATGTCCCACTAAACCTTTCAAAGACACCACAGCAATTTTTTTGTAGGGACACTTTTCTTCTTACTATGCCTATGCTTGATAGCCTCTCCTTAAGATTCGCTTTTAGTGTGTGCCAGAAGACGTTCTTGAACTTGTCCACAGCTATTTCTAATTTTTCTCATCTTCATCAGTCAGTTTAAAGGAGCATAAAATGTCATCTGCCTCATCTGTCACCATGTGTGTATTAATGTATTTATCTGATTCACTTCCCCTTGCTCATCTAGGCTTGATGCAATTCTGAATCTTTCAGATCTCCTAATTTATTTCAGTCACTCTTTGGGCTAACTGAAGTTGAATTTCTCAGGTGAACTAGTCTGAAGTGATGTCATGCTTTAGCAGTTCTATAAGCAATTATCATCTTAATAGCCTGTAAGCCCTGTTTTGTATACTCTCTTTTGGTCTGCAGCCAAGCAAAGAAGTCTGTTTACTTCCAAAACTCTTCACTTTTTTTTTTTTATGGAAGAAGGAAAATAAGCAAACTAAAAAAAAACAACAACAACAACAAAAAAAAAACCAAAAAACAAAACAAAACAAAACAAAACAAAACAAAACAAAAAAAACAAAGAAACAAAAAAACCAAACAAACAAAAAAACCCAAAAAACAAAAAACTAAACAAAACAAAAACCCAAACAAACAAACAAACAAGCAAAAAAACCAACAAAAAAAATCTGTCAAAAGAAACTTGTCTTCACTGGGTAGTTTGGCATCGACCTTTCTCTTTGATTGTGACCAGTGCCAACTGATCTACTTCATTCCAGATAATTAGAGTAGTACATCTGGTTTATGTAGTCAGTACACAACCTCTTTGTCTTAAAGTCTAGACCAAGCTGAGCTCAATCTTGCGTGAAACTAGAAAAAAGCTTTGACAAACTTCCTTAAAACTTTGACACTTTCTCTTGGGTCAAAGAAACTGGTTTAACAAGGGCATATTTCACCTCACTTAAACTTAGTATAGTGACTCATGGATGCTAAAGTTCTGTCCCTGGAAGTGTTCAAGGGCAGGTTGGATGTGGCTTGGAACAGCCTGGTCTAGTGGAAGGTGTTCCTGTCCATGGCAAGGGGTTTGGAACAAGGTGATCTCAAAGTTCCTTCCAACTCAAATCATCCTATCATGATTCTAAGCCTTAGGCTCCACTGAGGCAATTTTTTGTAGTTAGCAGGTAGGGATCCATTCACATCCAGAGCATGACTCTGTCTCCATACAGAAGGATCCCCAGTGGCCAGCTCTGAGTAAGAAAGAATAGGAATTATCTCATTAAATATATGTGCCTATACCTGAAGAAACTCCTGTAGATTTTTTCTGTGGGGATAACCAACATGTCTCATATGTATTTTGCAAAGTTCTTCATTTTATCTTAAACCAGAAATCTGCATTTTATCATCTGGGCTACACTGTAATTTTTACCAGCTGTATTTACTAAGTCCATTTTGTGCATAAAGAATCAACTTTAAGTGAGATAGGTCTTCTCCTTAGAGAATGAGGCAACCAAAAAAAAACCAAAAAACATTAGAACAATAAGCCTGGATTTTTGATATAAAGCATGTGGAAAATTAAGGTGGGATGGATGAGATTTTCATCACCAACAAGTCAGAGAACTTTTGATTTTCAACCGCAATTAACAGTGAAACAATTCTTGAAGGGAACTCCAGACGCTGTGTGTTTCCACATTTCCCAAGTCACCTTGTAATTTGTTGTCACTTTAACTTGGAATCTTTCCCCTGAAATGTCATGTTTTCAGCAGGATAGAGATTTCTCCCTTCTTCACACCTTGCACACAGAGAAAAGCACAGATGTGAGCTTCAATGCAATTATCAGGAGTTCTAAAATACAAAAACATTGATTAACTTCCCCTTTTCCACTGCTCCTGATAACTTCTACTAGAGTGGGGTACTTAGGAACATTTGACAAATTTGAGAAATAAAGAAGAGTTTTATTTAAATTTGGTGGAGATATTTTTACTGGCAACAGAATATATACCTCTCCTGCCATGTTAATATGTCCTCTTTCTGCTGTTTTTATAATATTACACTGCTCATCAGCTGAAGCTGACCTGAGAGTTTCCACGATACAAACACAGCCCCTTGTGTGAAGCAGTGAGCTTTATTTATAGTGACAGGATGCTCTTTGTGCTTTTCTTTATTTCTGTGTTACGCACACAGATTTATTTACAAGTGGAAATACAGCAGTGACTACCCTTTGCTGCCGACAGCAGATGAGCTCTGCACTTTATTTAACTGACTTTGTGTCAGCTTCAATTTCTTGACTGCTTGGAGTGCAGGTTGTGTTGGTCCTTCCAAGGTATCCTTTGATCTTGCTCTGTGTTTGGTTTCCTGCTTTACCCCTTGGGCCTGTGGTCTGCTGCAGGACTCCTTCCCCACCTCTTTCTTTTGTGTCTCGAAAGAGCACAAGAACACTTTCACGTGTATTATTTTACAGACTCCTGTGATCACAGACAAAGGGGAAATCAGCTCTTCCATTGCAGTGTGCATCTCTGTAGCTCTGCTTTGCAGTCATGTCAACAGTAAAGAACAACTCATTTTTTATAGTTTTGACAATATAGACCAAGACTTGACTTTTCTCTACAAAAGGAAGAGAGGTCTAATTTTTTTTCTGTTGTGGCACTTAATTCCTGAACACTGGGCAAAGCGGAATGAGGGTCAAGGGGGCCAAATGCACATTGGTTTATCTCTATTCTGGAATAATGAATGGATTTCCCAGTTGCAGGAAGAGATTAGATATTAGGGCTATTCTCTTTCCTAACTCATGAGAAAGGAGAATTCTCCTGTTTCTGCCATGCCTGGTCAACTTCTCCCATATTCTTTGGCCTTCTTCTGATGAAGGTTAAGCAAGGCCAACCTAGAAATATTTTGTAGGTTGCAATGACCATGGAAACTCCTTAATCAAGGAATGTTCTCTGGTTCTTTCTTCCAATTACTCTACTGCACTATGTAGGTACCAAGGTGATGTAAAATTATTAAAGTAGAGTTCAGATGCAGACTCGGGTAATCAAAGTGCTAAATAGAAGAAACACTAAAAAAAATAGGTGATGAAGTCTGAGAAAATTGTTTTTTTAGGTTTGGTACCAAAAAAATAAACCTCTAAACTTTTCAGTCACAAAGCACTTCCCTCATATTCCAGAAAGAGCCCAGGAACACAAAATCACAAGCTACGCTAATTTAAAGAGAAGCTTAAACCTGCTTTGGGGATGATTTCCAGCAAGCTGAAGTTTAAAAAGTATCTAACATTCTAAGTAATTCTTCTCTGAGTTCATTCACAGATGATTAATGGGAAAATAAAGCATAAAATTAATATAATACATATATTTTTGTATGCATATCTGTATGTATATGTGTCCATCTCTTTGGACCATTGTCTGTGTTCAACAGCATATTTAACCATGGAATCTAAGTAAAAATGTATCTATATATTCTTTTTATAACAAAGAGATGGGAGAATTGCGCTTTTAAGTTCTGTTAGCAGGAACATATTCAACAATGTAGATGACTTACTCATGAGGGCCACCCTGTGCCTTCTGGAAGAAGAGATTTTGTTTTGTCTTGCAGTGTTAGGTGAGTGGTCTACACAAAACAAAGTAAGTTTTAAGTCTAGCTTGGAGCAACTATGTATGTGTATCATAAACCACTATGTCAACTTCAACAGACATTCTAAAAACTTCCTCTCATATTTTTCATCAGTTATTTACAAACCATGTTTTTTATTATTATTAATATTATTTTTTAA
The DNA here is from genome assembly GCA_034509425.1 of Eopsaltria australis. NCBI lineage: Eukaryota > Metazoa > Chordata > Aves > Passeriformes > Petroicidae > Eopsaltria > Eopsaltria australis. Next base: position 88,982 of record JAVTVJ010002321.1, on the reverse strand, counting down.
TTTTTTAAGATTAGATTAGAAGTTGGCAGTAAAGGACAAGACTGACTGAGCTAAACAAATGGTTTCTCTTACAGCTTGGGGTATATCCCAGCCATACCTTGACAACCTTCTCTTTTCTTTGAATTTCCCATAAAAAATGTCACATGTAGAGAGATGGAAATATGCTGCAGAATGATTCATCCAGGTTCTTGACCTGCATAATCAGAGCACCAGGTCTGCTGAGAACATCACTGAGCTCAGCAGTTGTTGGAAACAACAGTTGGGTTATAGAAATTTGGGGCTTCTCAGATACTCTGTGAATTAAATTACTGTGATGTAAGCAATCACTGAGTGATGCCTCAGCAACTAGGAAAAATCATATTTGGAGAAGACAGGCAGATGATGAGACAGATAGTAGAAATTGCATCTATGCACCACAGAAATTAAGAAAATAAATCCTGAGAATGTATGGTACAGAGAGACAAAGGTCATATTCTTTTTCTGTTTGAAGTCATTGGCCAAATTTAGGCTGACTTTAGGTTTCATCCTTCCTACACTTAGAAAATTTTCAGTTCATGTAGAAATGAAGTTCAGCAATTGCATATAATGCTTTTTTTTGGTCATGTTTTAATTGGTTTTTAAGGTACATGTCAAAGTAGGACAGCATTGCCAGTTCATATATTACTGCAAGAATCTAGGGAAGATGTATTCATATTTAATCAAAATTTAATCAACTGTAATAAAAGTGAACTGTATAAGTTATAAAAAGTAGAATTTCATGTCTGTATTCCAAGGGTGTTCTATATTTTCAGGAAGTCCATATCCAGACTTTCTACATATCTGTATTTAATTATTTAATTGCAAGTTTTTTTTTGAAAAGGCTAAACCAGGAAAATCTTTCTTGCAGCAACCTCTTCCAATGCCCAAAACATGACTTTGAACAGCATAAGCTAACAGTCTATTAGGATAGGGTGAGTTATCTGTACAGGATTCACTCAGAGTGCCTGGAATTAATGTGGGAACGCCTTAGCGGCTTTAAATTGCCATGACTGAGTACGGTCAGCAGGTTTTGTCATGTCAGAGTTTCTGATGCAGGTCACAAAACATAGCTGGGATTTGGAGGAAGCCCTTGGATCATCAGGGTGTTTCTGCTGTGTTCTGCTGCCTGCTCAAATCACAGTCACACTCTGAACTGCAGTGCAGTCACCCTCCTCGTACTCACATGGAACTGATTTTGCCTTTTTTGCGCTCTCAGGCCAACATATCCCAGATCCATCCTTCACTCCTGCTTATTCAAGTGCTTCCCACTCAAGCTATGTCATTACCAAAGATATTTTTTTCTGAAGTACCACTAAATTTTCACATCTATTTCACTTAACATAATCCTGGAAAATATGATTCTCCAGAGAAAATAGAAATGCTACTTATTGATAATGTGACCAATTTTCTCACAAAATCTTTTGTCACTAGTTCAGTAGCTCTATTAACCTAAAAATCATGTAAACAAGAAGAGTTTGTTTTCTGTTCAGAGCCCTACATTCCCAAGAGCTCTTTGTACAACATAAACCTCTGCCTTCCTTTCAGGTATGTTCAGTCTCTGTCTGAGAACTTAGGCAAAACACTTTTGATCTTTATAAATAAAACAACTACTTCCAAAAGGCTGCACTCACATGATTTTTGGTCTCTGCAGTTCTTCATGATGCTTCTTACAAAGTCACATCACGTTTCTCAGACTCTTATGCAGATATCTCACTCTTTTCTATCTGTGTTTCAAGTATTGGCAACAGTTTATTTTCTTATTACCAAAACTTGAATTTTTGTCTTCTTATTATTTTTAACTTGATAAATTTTAATGGCTTTTTCTAAGTGTAGGTCAGAGTGCTCTAGGACTCTTGTCTCACTTTTCAGTCTTTGATTTCTACTGTAATCTGATCTCCCATCAGAGATTCATTGAACTCTCTGAAATTATTCCAACCACTCATGAATTTTTTCCTCAGCTCTGTTCCAAGGGATCCAAAGTTTCTCTCCAAAGTCTTCTGTGAAGCCAAGCTCTTTCAAAAGTTAAATTTTTTCCAAGATCAAAAAAGTCTTCAAATTTCTTTAGTTCCTCATGAAAGGTACCTTATATTTCTTCATCCATGTGTAGAATATTCAATTAAATTTCCAGTTGAAGCTGCTGTTCTTTGTCATCTATAAACTCCTATTTTCTAGTTTTTGCTTTCTAGGTGCAGTTATCTGTCTGTAACTGTATTCTATGTAAAATGTAGGCTTTTTATATGGCAAGTAGTACAGAAAAACCAACACTAGTAACACAGAAGAAAATCGTGTAAATTGTGAAATATAACAGGTGAGATAATGTGCCAGCCCGTTAGCCTTGGGATGATCTTGTGAAAGGCAGGAACTTGTATGCATAACTTTGTTTGCCAACACATCAAGCCCTCCCAATTAACCAGAATGTTCATCAAATACAAATTTAGAATTTCAGTCCTTGAAGGGCAAGACACCTTTTCACACATAAGCATTCTTACCCTTCCAAGACATTAAAACTACAAAATATGAACAGAATCATTCACTCATGCATTCATGCAAAAGCAAGACCAGGAGATCACAACACAGTTTGAAAAATATATAAAGTCACTGTTCTTCTCTATTTTTGTCACTGTATCCAATGGAGAAATATGATGTTCAAGAAAACTGTAAGATAATTATACTGAGTCCAAGGAATAGCAAAAAGAAGGATTAGAGAGATAGAAAACACAGCCTATGAAGAAAAAACAGGATATCTGGAGGGGTAGATGTTTGAGAGGAACATGGCAACCAGTCTCCAAGAACAACAAAACCTATTGGAAAGAGTAAAGGCAATCTTTGTTCTCCATATTAATGCACTAGAAAAAAAATGGGCTTAAGTTTCAGTTTGATTCAATTTCTGAATATAATGTATACTGGAGCATTGCTGTTGATTATTTAGTAAAGTTGTGGACCCTACACCATTCTCGGTCCATTCTTGGATCAGTCTTCAATGTGGCTTTTCAGAGTATGCATCTACTTTGCAAAAATTCTGCACCTCAGGGTGCTCTCTGGCTCCCAGTTCAAGTGCTTCAGGGTGATTTATTTCTACACCAAGCAAAGGCATCCCTCCCTCCACAGTAAATGCCATGCCCACCCTATCTGTATGTCTTCTCTGGACCCTATCTGTGCTCCTCTACAGCTCTAAGATAATCCATGTTTGTATGTTTCTGATTTATTTCACATTTAATGTATCTAAAATACTGCTGCAGTCGCTGATAGCTGTGTCTTTTTACAGTATGGAATGGAGACCATGTGTTACACCCCCTAGAGAGCAGCAGGAAAACATATGGCACTGGCTGAGGATACAAACGAGAACTGTACAGGGCAGAAAGATCAAACCAGCACAGCCTGGACTGCATTGCCAAGACACCTGGTCTCAGAATGTTGCTCCTCCCAAGTTACCACTCGGTGTCATCCCTGAGGGAGTGAATTGAGTTGCTCCAGCACACACCCAGAAAACAACAACTCTGTTATAAAGTAGATGATGCTCTGTAGATGGGAATTGGCTCTGAAATACTCTAAATACTCTACTAACAGTTTTTGGGTTGTTTCCCCTGTGGTGGAGATGGCCTTTTTTGACTTGTTTTGACTTGCTTAAAGATCACTCAAACATACACAGAGGTCTATAGACCACACAAGTTCTACAAGGCCCCCACCTAGATAATTCTTTATGATTCTTTGCTTTATGGGGTAAGCTGTGTGCTATGAGCCTAACTGGATACTTTGATCCCACTTCACAGTGGCAGGCAGGTAATGGTAGTTGGCCTTCCACTCAGCCTTGGATAGCTTTTGTGCATGGCTAATACATCCCTAGAAACTACAGAAAACTTATTCTGGTTCCTAGAAAACTGATTTTCCAACTTATGAGAATGCAGGGTCTCTGGGATGCAGAAAGTTGCATCCACGCCTGCCTCCCTTGCTGTGTCTCGTACATTAACTTTACTGAGGGATGTGAGAGAAAGAGCTGTTTGGATTCCATTCCATTTGGCTGGATTTCAAGGCTGCCATGCACAAACAGTGCAGGGGGAGTGTGGACCTTACAGCATCACCACCGTGGGTCCCTGTGTTGCCTTCCACACTGTGCAGAAAATATAGTGACAAATGCAGCCGGGAAACTTTGTCCGACAGCTTCACGTAGTCTCACTGCATCTGAATGGGTGCCTGATTTTTCTGCTCTGAGGTTGATTGAAATCATTCTCTTTTCTCAGAATGATTCAGTCACTTCACAGCAGTTTAAGCAGGCACTTCCCAGCGTTTCCACTGGACTCACCATGAGGCAGTAGTTTGGTTGTTGCAATGTGCAGCACTCCATGAAGCCTTGCTTTTACCTCCTTACACCAACAGTGATTTGGAGCAAACTTTTTCCTCATTGCCCTCAGAAAAAGGTGAAGTCAACAGCATCCCACGCTGAATCCAACTGCTCTTACTCAGGATGTGAGAGCGTTGCTTTGTAATGATCAGAATAGATCATTACAAAGAGAGTCCCCCGCTAACATTTCCAACGCACCATGCAACTTGGCATTTTCAATATATATCTAAAACAACAAACCAAGACAAGCAAGTGCCTTTCCCAGAAATTGCCAATGTATGCTCCGAGATCTCTTGCATTCTGCATTGTGTCAGTCTGTGTCAGAGGCTTCAGGAAAGGTAATATAGAAGATGAATGGAAGTCTATCATCGCAGTGCCAAGATGAAAAAGTGACAGCTCATAATGAAAAGAAAAATAGTTTCCATTTTGGGCCTCTGTAAGTAAGAAAGTGACAGAGCCATGGGAACTGTGAGGCTGAAAAATGGTCCCTTTGACAGACATGCCTGTAAGTGAAAGTGCATGGGATATAATACTAGCCATAATATAGGGAATAATGATTATTTTAGGGATCACATGATTTTGAATAAATCCTTAACTACTCTGTGGAAAATGAAACTGAAAGAAAACTGGGGAAAACTGTAGTTTCATTTACAGAATAAATGACCTAAGGATGTTTTTTGGTTTCTATATCTGTGATTGAAGCCTGTGAAATGACTTTGGATATACGCAGGGTAACCAAAATGAGAGTCAAGAGCTTCCTGTAAACATGAAATGGGATGAATTGCTCATTTTTATGAAAAGGGAAAAAAAATAAGGGCTGTAAAAGAAGGCTCAGGATGATGAGGGTGAATATTCTGGTTAAAAAATCTTCCATTAAACTTCTTTTTAATAAAACCACAAATGAAATTTGCTTTTGGGTGAGGCGAAATAAGAAATAGTTCCTATTTATGGAATTGCCAACTGAAATAACCTCTAGGTGCAAGTCATACCATGTAACTCAAGGCTTAGATTAAAAGTGCTGCAAAGTGCTTCATGACATTCTTGTTTTCTGTTTAAATGAGTGCTTAAAGTCAGCTTAAAGTGACTTGGGACTGTTAAGTCTGTGTGAATCAACATAAGGCCTTGTGTAAGCTTCATTGTACCTGGTTTAGAACTGACTCTGGTTAAACCAGTGTGACAACACCTGATTGCCAAGGCCTCGAGGTAATATTCACCCCTGTGCAGAGGGCCAGCAATATCCAGCTTAAAAGGGAATTACATGGTGTGTGAATTCCACCCTAAAGCATATTTAAAATAGTTTTCCCTGCATGGCTTCTTTCTTCTCTAGCTTTCATCAGGAGGAAGCTTTAATAAGGATAATACTTTCTCCTTCCACATGAGTGTCTCTTTCAGGGTCCCAGTGAATTTTGAAGTCCTTAAAAAAGCATTTACAGACTTTTACAAGACATTGCATTCAATACTTTTTGCAAGCTCTTTCAGAAAAGTAAAATTCTAATAATAAAATGGGAAAAGAGTAGATAAAATTGTTGCCTGGGTTTTCTGTTTGGGTTTGGGGTTATTTTCCAGACAAGGAAACTGAGGACCCAGATCTCTCCTAGGAATACTTTGTGGTCATTTAGTGCCTTCTCTTCATGTAAAAATTAGAACCATCTTTCAATAGTTTAAATCAATGAGAAAAATCTACTGACTTCAACTGGAATAAAATTATGGTCTAAGAAAACAGCTGAAAGTCACACCATGCACAGTGTGAGAATTCTTTACTCTGTGAAGAATAGGAGCTAGCTCTTTGCCATCACCACAATCCTCTTTCTAGCTTAAAGAGACTTTTAACATAGCTAAACAGGGAGGGAATATGGATCCTATGGTCTAGCATTGAAAGAATTTAAACTTTAAGCATGAAAAGAAATTTTAGGCTACTTAAAGAGACTATAACTAGGACAAATGGGATGAATTTAAGGAAAGAAAAGGCTGACAGTTGGGGAAAAAAGCCTTTCCTAGCAGTGAGGACTATTAGACTGCAGGATAGTCTCCCAAGGGAAGTGGTGAAAGCTCAGTTTCTTGAGTCATTTAAAACTGGACTAGACAAAGCACTCTGGAATATACTCCAGGGAGCAATCCTCCCTTGGCAAAGGCATGCACAAAATAACCCAATAGATCTCTCCCATCTTCCCTTTCTGTGATTCTCCTATTTCATAAAGCTCTGTGATTGAATGGATAGCAGAAAACTTTAACCCCTTTTTCAGAAACAGAAAGCATGTTTGACAAGATATTGTGAGAGGAAAATCCTCTAGCAGAGAAGAGAAAAAGCTGCATTTTTCATAGCAAGTTATCAGCTTTTCTCTATTTAGGGTGAAGAATTGTAAAGAATGGTCCAAGACTGTGTACTGGATGGCTGCCATTTTCAGTTCAAGTCAATGTTTGTTTCTCAGCTTCCCTAAAAACTCCAGTGGTATGGATATCACTCAGTGCTGTAGTTTTTTTCAGTTTGAGTTTTTTGGTTGTGTTTGTTTTTTTCCCAAAAAAATGCAACTGAATCCCTAATAACTGAATGATTATCCTTTTAAAACAGGATTGACTGGCTGCTTTCAGCAAGTTGGGCTTTGATTACACCACATCCCTGCCCAGACTCACACTGAGGAGGAACCACTGTCTCCACCCTTGCATGACCCAGGCCCTGAATCAACGTTAGGAGCTGTTGGGAGTGAGGAGATATTGCACTCCACTATTCCCCTTCTCCCTCGAGCAGGTGGGAAGCAATGGCCTTGGCTTCTGCCTTGCAAGACATCAGCCAAGGGCACAGAGCAGGTGCAGGTGATGCTGTAATCTGCTGCTGCTAAAACCATCAATTTCCTGCACCTCCTGCACCAAGGAGAAAAGTGGGTGGCTCTGCAGGGAGAGGGGAAGGGAAGCCAGGCTCTGAAAGAAATTCCAGAGATGGTCAGACCCCTGTGTAACTATTCAGAGAGCTTGAAGAAACTATTATGTTGCCTTGTGTAGGAGTTACAGAGGCATTCAGTAATATGCTTTTTCTTTAAAAAATATTCTGTTGCTGCTGCTCTGGACTCCACTGTGAAAAGGAAAACATAGGAAATACAGGAAAACATAAAGAAATACAGGAAACACATAGTGACACTTCCTCAGTGTGCCTCCCTCACCTCCTGCAGTTTCCTGTTAAATCTGCACATAGAATCATAGAATATCTCAAGCTGGAGAGCACCTATAAGGATCATCAAGTCCAACTCTCTGCTCTTCCCAGGACTACCTAAAACTAATCCCTATGGCTAGAGTGTCAACCAGATGCTCCTTGAACTCTGACAGGCATTTACGACTTTTATTGAAGCAATGAAGCTTTTCCAGTAACTTTTTGAAACCTTGAAAAAAATTAACATCCATAATATCCCTGAGTAAATATTTGTAAAGATTAGATGCTTATACAACCACCTCTTTTTGAAGCTATTACTGGACAGCTTCCTTTGATTCTTTCCCTACCATTTTTGTATGGCAAAGCCTGTGATGATGGTTACAACAGTATGTCAGCTGCAATTACCTCAAATTACATAATTTCTTATTTATTGAAAACTGCTTCAGTTTTTAATTGTTAAAATGGTCTTTGGGGAAGAGGATTCTGTTTATGACACTCATAACTAAATATGAGAAGTTCCATTTCTATCCACATTTGCAGATATTCCTGTCACAAACCATGTGGCTGAGGAAAGAGTCATTTTAGTTATTCAGATGCCAGTGGAAAGCACCAAAGTGCTGAGGAAGCAGTCATGGCTTAGGCTTTTTCTGCCTTGGGATGACAATCAGGCATGCAATTGAAAATTACTTAATCTGAATTTTAAATATATAAAAATTTGGAATTATTACTTTTTACTTGAGAAGAAGAGATACTAAAGGATATGTCTGTTTCCTTTTTAATCTTAGTGGACCTTGGTGATTCTGGATTGTGTTTGAACTGCTTGAGCCTTTTCAATCCTTTCCAGTCAATTGGACAAGAGGGGTCTTCAGCAGCTCAGGCAAACCTCTACATTGGAAACATTTTCATGGAAATTTCCATTAGAATGAAAATATTTTCTCAAGGGGGATGTGCATTCTGAAAGAATTTTCAATGTCCTCTCTGGAATAAGATTGCACTCACATTTTCATTTCATTGTTATTTAAAAATATTAAATGATAGTCTTATATGTCACTGTTCAGCCTCACTGTTTGAGAAACATGCACTGTAGCTGGTTCTCTGTTGATCCTTGCTGTTCTGACAAAACACAGCAAATCTGCTGCACTCTGTTTGTAAGGATTAGAGAGATGCTGCCCAGAACTGGAGTTGGTAATTTACCAGGAACCTGAGCTCCGAGTTGGATTTGCGCAGAGCACGCATCTGTTACAGAATCCCAGCCCTCTTTTTGTCTATAAAGCAGTCTGCAAATATTGAACCATGCTGAAAACTCCTTTGGAAAAAGAAACATGAGGTAATTTCACTGATTTTGCTGTGTTATATCTGCTTTGCACTTGGACATGATTTCCAAGTCTGAAGCAAAACCAACATTACAGCTGTTTTGTTCCAAAGTAATCCAAAGAATTGAAAACATTTGGTAAGGTCACATGAGGAAAAGTACATTTAAAGCCAGATTAGAGGAACTCAAAAAGTTTTGTGTCTCCAGTACAGACTACCAAAATTCAGTTTTCCATCCTTGACACAGAGACATGGCTGCAGACATCTCAGGCTGGTATCTCCAAGACTGACAGGATCTTTCAGTTCTGGGACTTCTGCCATGTGTTTCCCCACATTTCCTGTTATTCTTTGTAAGCCTCTCTAAAAGATTGGCCAGATCCTGCAGTTTTGGCAACCCAAAGCCATTTCCTAGTGAAGGGGAGGCTTCCCATGGCAGACTCTGAGTTTGCCATTGTCTGCTGATGACCTAGGAGCAGCATACTGGACACCTCCAGCCTGCCTGTTCTGGAAGAAAATCACTGTTCCTAAACTTTGCATTAGAAAATATATTCCATGCCACTTGTGGCAGCTGCAGTTCGTATGGATGATTGGTTAGAATGGATAAAAACAGATTTCCCAAACCAACTGTATTCAATGCAACATATTTTTCATATGTTTAATGGAACAGAAATTTTTATTTTAAGAGGCATTTATGAGCACTGCTAGCTCTCTGCCTAGGGAGTGAAGACCTGGTAGGGGGGAGAACTAGCAGGTGTAAGAATAAAATTAGTTTTATCACAAAATTGGAAAGGAACTGAGATTTTCTCTCCCCACTTCTGCTCTCAGCCACTGATGAAACACAGTTTTGAGTCACAAAAAGATCCTCCTGTGCTCACTGTTTAACCCTTTTCTGGGGAGCTCAGGCAAAAGCACTTCACTCCAGTGCTGGCACAAGCAGCTCAACAGTGCTGGCATCACAGCCTTCGATTTGAGCCAATACCATTAAAAAGAACAATTCTTCATTATCAGTCCTGGAAGCTTCCTCCATTGCAATCCGTGCTCCAGAGAGTCAGGGAGCGTTTTGCACTTCTGTGGTTGAGTCCTTGCAGCCCCTCAGCACAGGACATGAGACACCCTGTCTTCTGTCCTCAAACCCTGGTGCCCAGATTAGTTTTAGGGAGTATTCAACACTATTCCCAAACACCCCTTTTTTCCTTCCATTAACTGAAAGAATATGAACCAGAGATAGAAAAAAAAAAAAAAACAAACAACCTCTGAAAATGGATTTACTGTCACTCAATTCCTATTATTATTATTTTGTGGAACAAAGGAAGGTAACAGAGCTCACAGATTTTTGTCTAGATCTAGATCTAACCTCAAATGTGTTCACACATCACCTGTTAATGTCACCTTGCAGTCAGAGGGGATGCATTCAGAGAGCATGAGCGCTGACTTTTCCTTTGAGAATATAGTTGGGAGTCGGTTTGTCCATGTTGCAATGAGATTGAACAATTGATTTTAATGAAAAAATAAATTTCAGCTTTACCTACAGCCTTTTAACCATGGTCAGTGTGATACCCAGTCTTACTGCAATCATTTTTGCCCAAAATATCAGTCAAGGAACCTTATTAATGCAGACTCTTTTGAAATTGTACTGTAATTTCTGGGTTTTGTGAGTTTGAAGAAGTGGCAGAAGCTCATTTTCTTGGCAGAACCAACAAAATTATTCTGTCTTGGTCAGAGTTTGACAGGACAATTTTAATTTTAAATTTTCAGTTTTCCAGAGGGAAAGGGTAAGAAAGAGATTCCTTGTGCTTCATTCCTCTCTAAGTATGAAGTTCAGGTTGGGGAGCAGGGGGGGAAAGTGTTTTCTTTCGAGATTCAATTAATTTTGCGTGCTAAAAAAGTACACAACTCCACATAGAAAAATGGAGAAACAATTTCTAACCAAATTGGAGAATAAACACATCGAGAGTGGGAAAAATGATGCCTCCCAGCAAGAGGAGCAGGAAGGAGGAAGATGAGTAAAACTCCCTGAAAATAAAAGAGTAGATAGAAATTGAGAGTCGTATGAGATGGATAAATAAACAGCAAGGTTACAAGTTCACAAACCCACCCTGCAGGCACTATTAGGACTTTAATTTGCTTCAATCAGCAGTGTTCGTGGTGTGTGTTTACTTCAAGGGGAATGGAGTCGATTTTCTGCTTCTGACTAAATATGCTACCAACATATCATGATGCCTGGCCAAATTCACCAAAGCATGTCTTTGCTGCTCTTCACTGGATTGTGTTCAGAGACACTCGTGGTACCTGTTAAAATACTTTAATGAATCTGATACTCATGAATGGTGCTGAAATGACAGCCTTGGAAATTGAAGTCTTCTATCAAGCTACGGAACCCGCTCAGTATGGATGAAAATGCTGCCAGGTTCTGCCATGCTATCCTCTCAACGTGTCTCAAATTTAACCTGGAAAAATTATTTCTGGTGGTAGCAGCACTTCAGCCTCAATGCCTGGTCGTTTCTTCCCACTTCAGATATAGTTGCCAGCAAGTGTATGGATTATCTCGGAGATTTTATACTGCAGACAGAAGCTGGGCAAGACATTTTCAGCAGAATTATTTCTTATCAGAAAAAAACAGTTGCATTTGAATCAGAGTGTTCTGGGAAAGTGTTAAAACTGCAACATTCTCAAAAGGCAGGTGCTGAAACGAAATGCTTTTTTATATATTTCATTAATTCCTTGGAATTACATAATGCCTTATTTGTATTATAATTTTCCATGTAATATGTCTTATATTATGCACCAGATTTTGCTATTCTTGAAATGAGGCATTTTATCCTATTAAATTTAATCACTTCAGTGTTCCTAAAGTCAGTGATTTCTGAATCTCAGTAGGAAAGCCAATTTTAGAAAAACCTATTCTGACTGAAAAATACAAACAAAAATAGCCCAGAATATCTTCATTAACTTGTTTTGGTTTTTAAATTAGTTTCTTAATCTTTAATCTTTTGTGGAAGGGGAAGAGAGCAGCCTAGTTTCTGTGTACTCTATGTCAGACAATAGTGATCTGGGAAGCTGGAGGGAAAAGATATTTTGGGGAAAATTTAAAGTTTTGATAATTCTATAGCTTTCAAAATTATTTTGGAAATATTGGAGCCCCATCCCAAAGTAGAAGGACAATAGTCTTAGCATTACAAATTATTTTTCTAATATTTAACAACTTTAGCTCTGTCCCCAGTGCTCTAATCTGAGCTGGGTCTCGTGATGGGAGGAAGGGTTGTGATCTCTTACTGCAGGGAAGAGACTTGGATTTCTGCTTTCCAAAGGAGATTATAGCAGGAGAGGAGGAGAGGGTGGAGGACAGATCCCTCTGGTGCAGCCACAGAGGCCAGGGTGGGAAAGGAGGCTCTGCTGAAAGCCACATAGAATGAGCAATGAGAAAGTTAAGAGAACTCTGAAAAGACCAACATGCTGATTGTGGAGCTCTCCCCTTGAAAAACAAAACTGATGTCAGCTTAAATGATAGGTTGAAAAAAGAAACAGAAGAAATAATCCCTTAAGGAGGTGTTTGAGAGTTGATACAGCAGACCTTTACACAGAAAAACAATGTTCATGGTGTGTACCTGCTGATAGCTGTTCTCTCTTCTGACCTTTATCTCCAGGTGTGTGGACAGACCTGAAAACTCACTCATGACTTTTCCATTTGAGACCTATCTTTCTCTTCTCCTTATCACATGCCTACACAGCAGCACTTGGCCATTACCTTCATCACAGATAAAAGTACTATTGTACCCTTGGTATCCTCACTCTCACTCTACTTGATTCCTGCAGGTATATTGGTTTCTTCAAATGAAGAACTACACATGATTTCTGGGTTTCTTTTTATACTTAGTGAAACCTTGTGGGTCTGCCAGCCTTTATTTCATCTGACTGATTTCTGAAATAACCTGTTCTGTGAGATGCAGCTCTCAAAGTAGGCATAATTCTTGCCTAGTGGGTTTCAGAAGAGAAATGATCAGTGAGCAATTAGCTCAAAAACAAAACTGGCATGAATTGCTAGCACCATGGGCATGACTGACTCATTTTAACTATGAGTATCCCAATTTGCTTCTAGTCCTCCACTGCCCAGTTATTGTGGGTACCCGATTCTGAATAGAGCCTGAAAGCTGAGAGCAGACTAACCAAGAAGGCCAGCCCGGGAACTGTGTTCCTTCCACAGCATTCTTAACTCAGATGTTCACAAATAATTTCTTACCTTTGCCCCTCCCAAGAAAGAAGTTTTGAAAAGCCTTTCCTCTTTATGAGATACAGACATGGCTGCCAGCACCATGATGTTGTGGGACCCAATACCATCTGGAAGACCAGTGCCATGGTCAGTTCCTGGCTGATCTTGTCAGGTCAACTGTAAAAAACTGACATTCTGCCATCAGGAGCATGCCCAGATTTGTTTTCCCACAGTTTCAGGTTTTGATGACTCAGGCTTGAGAAGCTTTCTTCATCAGCTCGTTAGGTACAAAGGCATCTCAGAAGCAGGTCACAGGCCCCGTACAGCTTTTATCTCCTGGATAGATCCTGTCTTGTGGGACTGTACAAAACCAAACCACAAAGAGACCTAGAATTTTGTTGGGTTGTTTGGTTTTTCTTAAATTTTAAGAATTAATGCATAGCTAGTGTCACAAGGTCATTCATTAATAGATTCCTGCTTTTAACTCTGGGGCTGAAGAAGGGTAGGGTAGGGTAGGGTAGGGTAGGGTAGGGTAGGGTAGGGTAGGGTAGGGTAGGATAGGATTTCTCATATTCTCCTAAAAATGTTTTCAGATATGCTTCTTATCAGACAGCTGTACCAAAGGGACTGAGGGATGGTGACTGTGCAGTTACAGAATTTGTGTGCCAGGTCAGTTCAAGTACCTTTGACACAGAAGCTGAACTGTTCTTGAGACTGGAGAGACCAGGCCCACAGACAGGTGGAGTCATCACCCCTGGAAGTGCTCAGAAGGTGTGTGGTTGTGGCATTTGGGGTCATGGTGCAGTGGTGGGCCTCACAGTACAGGGTTAAAGGTTGAATTTGATGATTCTAGAGGTCTTTTCCAACCCAAACAATTCTGTGATTCTGTGAGTCTAGGACCCTGACTAACTGGCCTTGCTGTTTCCCAAAGGTTCAAGTAATTTCTGTGGTTTCAGAGACAGTTGTACACTCAACAAACTGGAAAAAATCTTAATCCTATACTTGCTGTGGTGGGTACTCAGAGCTGGTCTGGACCTCCTGGCTCAGACCTGATCTGATTTGCCAAAACTCCTGCCTCAGACTGTGAAAACTGGGAAGTTTTCCTCGCAGTTAAATCCTCTGTTGCAGCTCCTTCATCTGGCTACTGCATCAGTGAAGGACTTCTGCAGACCCTCCTCTGGGCCCATCACAGAGCACCATGCAAGCAAACTATATTTTAAAAACTTCTACCCCTAAATGATGCTCAGGCCACTGTCAATAAATTCCATATTTTGGACAGGGAGAGACATCCCTCCTCCCTTAAGAACTGGGAGTCATTCTCTGCCTCAGGTGGAAGGAGATGACAATTTGTAGTCTAGGGCCCTCCATGGCATAGCTTTTGGGGTCTAGCTCTGCAAGACTGTGCACAGCATCCCTTTTCTCTATTTTGAAGCTATTTGTAGACTCTCACTCCAATGATCTATAATTGGAGTTGTGCTAGACCTAAATTAAATTCAAAACTAACTAGTAAACAGGTTGTTTTGCACAGGTATTTCATGCATGCAAATATCTATAATTATGCAGTAGTGTGCGAAATTCATACATATTTAAATATACGGCAATAGAGATCATGTTAATCCTTTCAAAACCCAGGCTATCTAAGAAATGGCTGAGTTAATATCATCTTGTTGTTCAGGAGCAACCACATTATTTTTCTGCATTGTTATGTTCCTTAACTTGCCATGGTTGTTTCCTTTTTCCCTTTGTCTGTCGCTCGTGGCTGATGAAACCCATGCAGATCTGAAAAGCTGCAGAACCGCATTGTCTGCATATTCCTTTTGCTGCTTCTCATCTGAAAGCAGTACCTCCTGGCACCTGGAAAACCATCACAGATGCAGAACAGGTGATCTTTACAGAATGCTATTCAAAGTGAACAGTCTGCCAGGCCCATAGACAACAAAACACACTGCTGACTCCAGCTGGAGCGAGCGATTACTTTGATAACAAATTAAAACAGGCTCAGAAATTGGAAATGAAGGAGCTGTGCAAGGATGAATAAACTCCTCAGATGGCCCCAATTTTGTGCAAGTCTATCCAACACATGTGCTATAAATTGGTGCTCTTCATTAATAGCTACTGTTTAGACACTAACATCTTTCAAAAGGACGAATCAGGATCTGTCTCCTTCCACAGTGCTAACTTCCATCCTGATTGAGGAGACTATTTTCTCTTAACATGTTCAGAGCACTTCCTTGGGATCTTAAAAATTCTTTATGTGTCATTTTGCTTCTTGCATATGCAGACAATTGTAATGCTCAATTTAAAAATGTTCATATATTTTCTGTCTATGGGATTTTTACAGCACTGGATAATTCCTGGATGATTACTGTTTTTAATAACCACATAATTACTGTATTAATCAGAACTGTCCTATTGGCTTTTGTGTGACACAGAAGGGCAGAAGCAAGATAGAGATAAAGATACACCATATTTAAAAGAGCCCTGAGACATTTTCCTGAGTTCACTTTGCAATATGGCACATATAGAGGTTAAAACACAGGGACAGATATGAGAAGTCCATGGAGCTCAGTGCCTTTCAACAATAGCCAATTTGCAATAATTGAAAGCAGGTATGATATGTGAAGCTATCTCAAATGACAGCTAGCAAGACAGAGTGCTAACATGGGAGTGTCCAGGACTCCAGGTAAGTGCACCAGATCTTGTGGTGTGAAGGGCACAAAAACACAGATAAGACCCATTGTCCCCAATAATTAATGTTCAAAATAATGCTTAATTGGTTTTGAAATCAGAAAATAATAGGAAAGGACAGAAAATTCCTACAGATTCTGTAGGAAGAAAATAAATGGGTTGCACGCAACAAAAACAAAAAAAAAATTGCAAAAGGTCAAATTTTCCAAATTGCAATGCTTAACTGATTTGATGCCTTAAGGTGAAAACTTTCCTAAAGTTGGGTGCACTTCTTGTTTGGTACACTCCATCCAAAACTTCTGGGATAGATGTGTGTGTCTGCACAGCAAAATGCTTTGATATATCACAGAATCACAGAGTGGCCTGGGTTGGAAAGGGCTTTAAAGATCATCTCATTCCAATTCCCTGTCACTGGCAGGAACACCTTCCAATAGACCAGGCTGGTTAGGGCCCCTTCCAACCTGGCCTTGGACATTTCCAGAGATGGATCAGCCACAGATTCTCCAGACAACCTGTGCCAGGATCTCACCATCCTCACAGACAATAATTTCTTTCTGATATCTACTTCAAATCGCTTCCCTTTCAGTTTAGAACCATGTCCCCTTGTCCTATCACTATTTGCACATGTAAGAAGTCACTCTCCCTCTTTTTTTAATCAGCTCCCTCTGAGGAAGGGCACAGTGATGTCCCATTAGAACCTCCCTTCTCCAGGCTGGGCAGGCCCTGCTCTCTCAGTCTGTGTTCAGAGCACATTTGTCTCAAACTGAAGGGGCAGGGAGGAGAGAGGGATGCTGAGATGAGTCTCTGTGTCCATCTCCATGGAATACAAAGGGCAGAAGCAGATCATACTGAAGCCATGAGGACTCACTGCAGATCAGCTGTGTTTGAAAATAAGCTTGAAATTATGAAATGCAGTGCCTAAAGTATTGTCAGTTATGACTAACAACATTAGGAGTCCTCCTTACATATAGGGAATGAAAAGAAACCAGTGTTTAATTCTAGGTCATTACCTTTACCAGTCATTTGTAAAGATTAAATTTGTCAAAGACAAATTTCCTTTCTGTTTTTGATATCTGCTTGAGCCCTTTATATTTCTTCTTAGGATACTTGGCAATGCTTTTCCCCAGCTGCTCAGTTTTCCTTTACTGCAAGCATACACAAGCAGGCAAGATGCTCAGTGTTCCCTATCTGAACCCCACACCCAAGAGGCATCCTTTAATGGATGTGAACCCTGAAAGGAAGGTTACTTTCATTAGTGGGATTAGGAAAACATCCCCTGGTTTGGTTTGATCATCTCCTAGTTGGGTCTGATTGCATGAATCTGAAACGGAAACAGCATAGCTTTCTTTTTTTTTTTTTTTTTTTAACTGACTTTGATGGACAGATCCTTTTTATAATGTACAAATAATCTTTGTGACCCTGATAAGCAGGTCTGATGGTACTCAGCTGAGTAATGTACCAGAACTGAAATTTCCATCTACTTGATGTTTTGCATAGGGCTTTTGATGAAGTCACTGTCACCTGCTATTAACTTAATATCAAGTCTTAATAGGGTCCTTTTCTTTCCATCTTCACGCTGTTGGGGTCCGAATTAATTACTGAGGGGAAAAAAAAATCTTCACATAAATCCTTAAGCTTCACAGGAAGGAAAAAGTTTCCAATGCTAGTTGAGATCTAATGGCTTATTAGGAATGTCTGTCTCAACCAGACATCAGTGCTGCCCCTCCCCTTTCATGTACCTTTCAGAGAGACACTTGAAAATATGCTTAACTTTAAGCTGGTGCATAGTTAAGTGCAAAAGGATATCTGATGTATTTGAAGTTAAGCACATGCTTAACCAATTTGCTTGATCAGAGACATATTCTGGCAAGAGAAAACATCTTCTTAATGTTTCTTTATGTTGTGTCTTCATCCACAGCCTGCCTGGATGCTCTCATCTTTGCTTTATCTCACAAACAGGAACTGGCAGCTTTAGAGAGATTATCAGGGAGATTGACTCAGAACTGAAGGGCACATGATAATGGAATCAGACTTACCTACAGATGCTAAAATCTTTATCCTTAGAGACTCTGCATGGGCAAAAGGTGTTAAAAATGAAAACACTCCTTCCTTTTTGAAAGGAGCGTAGCTCTAATGGTGTATATATCTCAAATGCATATATCATATATATATCAAATTATAGAATATTAACAACTGTAGAGATATTGATTTTAGATGAGTTACTTCACTCTGGTGGGTCTTGTTTTGTGAAGAGTTGCATTTCTGCTAGGGTCATGCAATTAAAATGATCATTAATGATAATAGGAAGAGCAAATAATTTGACTTTGCTTGTGGAAAAAGCATACTTAAAACATAAATTTGAATTGCAAAAATATTTTACTATTGTTCCTTCCATTTCCCTCAATGCTCTAATGACCAGGGATTTAAAGGCAGCTATAAATAGCTGAAGTGTGCTCTGAGCCTCTCTTTTTTGTGTGCATTTCCAGGTATGCTGTATATCTAAAGAGGAAATGAGTGACAGCCCAGTCTGCAGCTTGTTTTGTAGAAATATATGGCAGGTTTCTATTATGAGGTATTTACTGCTTCTCAATTCTGAGCTCGCTTTGGGGGTATGTTTGAATTACATACTTCTTTGCTGTGGAGAGGGATAATTTCACTGAAACTAGTGGAGGCAGGCTTGCTGGCAAACAGACTGAACTTGATAATTTTCCCTCTTATCCTGGTGATACTATTCATTTGGCATTTTGCAGATGGGGAAATAGAGACATCGCTATGCAGAGGGGCTTTGACGAAATCTTTCTCATCTCGCTTTCAACACCCCTTACATTATAGCAAAATAGGAAATTACATGTTTAGAGCACTCTGTCTATTCTTTGACAAGCAATAGTCTCTCCAGTAAACTCTACAGAATCTAAGACCAGTAAACACATCACTTCCCACAGAGAGAAACACCCTGGCTCCTACAACAGTGCCTTCAAATCAGGTTTAAACCTTTCATGCCATGATGGGTGCTACTGGATGTTACCCAAGTGTAAATAAAAGGTATTGAGAATTCCTTTCTATTAGAAACATAGCTCCTCAGGAAGATGGGGTTTGCTATATGGAGCAGATGACACCCACATTTATTTACTTTTTTTTAGGTGCTGCCTATTGGGGCATATTCTCTGCTTCAGTACAGAAGTTTAATTCCCTCTCAAATAAGCTGCCAAATGCTGAAAAATACCCCCACAACAGAAAGAGGCGAGCTGCTTGGATTGCAACCTTGTTGTCTCAGGGCAAGGTTGTCATTTCCACCCCCCAGGATCTGCTCAGGAAGGTGTAGGGTGCTGAGCAGGGGGTAAAACACAGCTCTGCATCAGGGACAGTGTTGGGCAGTCTCCTCTGTACCCTGCTCTGAGGGCACAGAGACTGCCAGCATGCTGCTGGTGCACATTTAGCTCAGGGTAAGCCAGAAATCTTTGCTGGTTTGGATATGCAAAGACTTCCTGGTTTTTCAGGCACACTCACAGAAAATTGTCTTTTCAGTTTTCCTGGGTTGTTGCAATGTCAGCTGGAGCCTGGTCCCATCCAGCTGCATCAGTCAAAGTGAGCTCCACAACATGACATAACCTGACACAGCTGACACAGCCAGGTGTTACAAACCAATGGACACCATGGTTCACAAACTATTCAAATTACTTTCAGATACATATCCTACCTCTCTGCTCAAACCCTTCCCAGCTGTCTCTTTTCTCAGCTCCATATGAATCAGGGTTGGAGGAAAGAGAAGCGGGGGGAGATGGGGGAGGAAAGAAGAAGGCGGGGGAGAAAACATCCCGCCTGGCAAAAATAAAACAAAAAACAAACTGAATTCTTGCAAACCATATTGCCTGAAAAATTAACTCTTTCAGGGAGGCTCACCACAGCGTTTGAGCCTCTTTCAGGCTTTTTAGGGGAGGGTGGTAAATATATCAGCTGTAAATGCATATCCTCTAGATTAAACATTCATGTTTTGGAGTGATGCACGCTTTAATAATAATAGTAGTAGTAATAATAATAATAATAATAATAGTAATAATAGTAATAATAGTAATAATAATAATAATAATAATAGCAATAAACAAAAACTATCTCATGTTTATAAGATGTCATAAAGTTAAAGACTTGGTGAAATTCCACTATCCTGGAAATAACCAAGCCTAGGAGCACCAGAGAGAGAGACAGCCAGCCAGGACATCCACCCCTGCCTGGGCACATGCAGTGGCTGTAGCAGGTTATGTCCCAGTGAAACCAGGGACTCAATCCACAGGAATTACTGCTTGACAGCTGTGGCCTGGGATGGTGCTGGCCCATATCAAGACAGGTCACCTCCATTTTGCAGAACAGAAAAGATGAGTTGCAGAGTTGAAGTGACTTGAGGAAGGTCATACAACAAGTCTATGGCAAAAGCAGAAATTCAGGCATGAATTTCATTATCCAGGTAGCCATCAATCACCTTGGGGGAAGGGAGAGGTTCAAATTCAGGAAGAATGGCTGGATACCCAACTTCCAGCGAAGGTCAGTGAGAGCTGAATGCCTCATGTCTCCCATTACCACGGTAATCTCCCCCTCAGAATATAAGTGCTAAAAAAGGCCACCTCCCTCTTGAATATAAATCTCTGTGATTCTCTTCTGCTCTTAATTATAATGGTCAGAATCAGGAGAAATAGGTTGGCAGTCAATGAATTTACACCTCCTTAGTCAAAGAGCAGAATTCACCCTACAACCTTCATGTCTTTGCTTTAATGTTTCGTCAAAAGCAAATAAAAATATGGGTGAAACCAGCACCCTAGGCCATTAAGCAGCATTTCTGACTGGTCTTTAATGCAGCATGTGTAAGAGAGCCTACAGTCCTCCCTCAAGGTTTGTGTTCCTTTTATCTATTGCAGACACTCTCTGTGGGATGCATCTCTCTGTCCCAATTTATTTGTGAGCAGAGAGGAAGAGAGAAAGAGGGAGACACTGAGGAAAAGAGATAGAGAGGAGAAAAAAGTGAAGAAAAGAAAGAATGAAAGAAAAAAGGAAGGAAGGAAGGAATTCTGGAAGGAAGGAAGGAAGGAATTCTGGAAGGAAGGAATTCTGGAAGGAAGGAATTCTGGAAGGAAGGAAGGAAGGAAGGAATTCTGGAAGGAAGGAATTCTGGAAGGAAGGAAGGAATTCTGGAAGGAAGGAATTCTGGAAGGAAGGAATTCTGGAAGGAAGAAGGAAGGAATTCTGGAAGGAAGGAATTCTGGAAGGAATTCTGGAAGGATTCTGGAAGGAAGGAATTCTGGAAGGAAGAAGAGAGGAAGGAATTCTGGAGGAAGGGAAGGAAGGAATTCTGAAGAAGGAATTCTGGAAGGAAGGAATTCTGGAAGGAAGGAAGGAAGGAATTCTGGAAGGAAGAATTCTGGAAGAAGGAAGGAAGAGGAAGGCAGGAAGGCAGGAAGGCAGGCAGGAAGGAAGGCAGGAAGGAAGGCAGGAAGGAAGGCAGGAAGGAAGGAAGGAAGGAAGGAAGGAAGGAAGGAAGGAAGGAAGGAAGGAAGGAAGGAAGGAAGGAAGGAAGGAAGGAAGGAAGGAAGGAAGGTGAAAATAGAGAAATAATGACAGAGAGAAAAGGAAGAAAAAAAAATTAAAAAGTGAAACCCCAAATGTTAGTTTCTCTGATTTTGTATATGTATCTCCTTAAGAGACACAAAGAAGCAAAGTAAGCACACAAAAATCCCCCAACACCAACACTGTCCGTGGAGCAGCTGAGCCAGCCGAGTACAGCAAGCAGTGTACAGGTGTCTTGTGCTGCTTTTATTCCTTATATAATAGGTGCCTACTGGAATGGGAGAAAGGGCATGAGAAGCTGTCCTTGTCTTTGCAGAGCATGAATAGCATTTATCTCAGTGCAGTGGGCATCGCCAAGTTGGGTTTTTGTCAACCTGTCAATTCTTTTTTTTTCTGTTGTTTTTTTTTTTTTTTTTTTTTTTTTTTTAAACAGAAAGCAGAGTTCAGTAAATAAAGATAAATGATTGTGCTCCTTGTCTGCAGACCCTGGAGCTAAACTGAACAGGCCTCTTATGGTTTGGACCTGCTTCATTGACTGTTCAGACAGCCCAGTAATACGACAGATGTACCCAGCCGTTCCCTCTTCCCCGCTGTCCATTAGATTATGTTCATTTTGTCTGAGATGCCATTATAAGTCTCAAGGTCAAATAAGTCACAGAGAAGAAAGAGGAGGACTAATTTTTTTTCCCTGCTGCCCTCCCTGCATAAGGACTCACTCACAACTTGCAAAGCACATCGTCTTTTAAGGTGCACATACAGCTCAGCACAATTTATTGAAATAAAATGCAGGTGTAACATTCACCCAGAGGCCGTTCTGGCACGACAGCAGAGGAGACTTCTCAAGAGTGATTTGGACTGCTTTCCTAAATTTCTAATGAATTATTTGTAGGTAAAATACATTAAGGGAAAGCTTTCAAAAAGTGGAAATGAGGAAGAAAAATACCCAAAGCAAATACAGAGGAAAGTAGATGCAAGGTCTAAAGGCTTTTCAAGGGACACTGGGCAAGTTATCACACTCTGAGCAGAGGAGCTGAAATGTGGAGATGGGAGGGAAGGAAGAAACAGCAGCAGTGATGTAAGAGTACTTATGAATCCTAAAACTCCAAACCTGTTATAAATGTGGGGATTAATTTTATTCTTGGATACAGGTGTGTGTCATCCCAATGGAGTTCTGGGTAGTGACTAGAGATCTGCATTGTGTCTGTAACAGTAAAAGTAAAGAGTAATAAATCAGGGACTGAATTTCTCTTCTTTATGGAAATATTTCTATCCTTTAAAGAAAATTAAAGAATTGTCACTGAGGAACCCCAAACAGGATTGCTTATTCATTTAGCATGATTTCTGTTTCCCCAGAGCTTGATTTTCAACAAGTGGGAAAAAGTTCATTTGTTTCTGTGACTTTTGTACGGTGTTGATGCAGAAAGCTTGAGTAATGAAATTCAGGGTTAAGAAAGAGGCTTTTGTTTTGTTTCTGTAAAAATAGTTTATATTTGCCTTTTTTGTTCACTTTCACTGTTAGCAAGTAGTTACATTTAGGAAGAAATAAGATAAATATTATTTAAGGCAAAGCATTCAATAATCAGAATATCCATCACAAACAAACAAATAAAACCCACAAAAAAATTCCCACCAAAAACATGGCAATCTAAAGTTCTACAGTATTTTGATGATCTCAAAATTGACTTATTCACTATGTCTGGGAAGAAGAAAAGCACTGTTATTCAGATTTTGCTGATCAGTCATCAAGTAATAGAGAGATTAAGGGACACAGCAAACCTGAAGGTGGTTGATTCCAGCAGAACCTGGAACTAATCCTGCTTTTCCTGTGTCACATTTAAATCCTTCTGTTAGACAGTCTTCCTCTTCAGACTGAGGAGAGTGCAGACATGAGGCAAGCAAGCAGGATCCAGGACAGCTCTGAGTAACTTTATGTTTAAAAATTAAAATAATCAGTTTTTAAGGGTATGTTCAGGAAATAATTTGTCAAGCCAAGTTCTGAAGCCCAGGACATCTTAGGGGAACCCAACCCAAAATCCCTTAATGTTCAACAGCTCAAAACACCTGACTCTCCAAGCCTGGCCCTTTAGGAAATCCAAGTAAGAACCAGGCAAATATAAGGAGTACAGGGTTATTTTAGAAGAGAAACATAAATTACTATATTTAGACCAAACTTAAGTAACTTTTAAAGTCTATTCTGGCTCAGTTTTACTTAAAAAAAAAAAAAAAAAAAAAAAAAAAAATAGAAATAATTCAAACACTCTCAAGAGGGAGAATTCATACTTGTGGCACATAAAGCTGCTCGTTCCTGCCCGTGCATCCCGAGTGCGTCAGGGCAGAGCCGCGCACGGGGAGGCTCAGCCCGCCCTGCCCCTGCTCTGAGTGTGCCAGACACAAACCAGCTCTTGCCCAAAGCCCCACAACAGCACTCCTCTGTAGTTTGAGCTAATAAGTCTTCCTTTGTTAGGACTGTACAAGCAAAGAAGCCTGAGGGAAGCACGAGGAAATGCTGAGCAACAGAGACACCCCCCGAGGCCAGCCTCGCGCTCCAAAAATGCAAAAGGCAGAAGGAGCTGCTGTGCCCTTTCATAGGTTACCATGGCCATAACCCACCATGATCTGGTCAGGACATTGCTCTTGCCCCTTTCAACTCCCCATGGGAAGTCTTAACATTCATTTCTTTGCAAGGCTATTTTGGTCTTTGCAGTTACATGCAATGGTGATGAGAGTAGATTATTCCTTAGGGGAGTGAGGAAGGACCGCTTTGTAGACACTTTCCTCACCCTCTGCATGCAAGATTAAACACAAGTTGATATGAAGTATGCAGGGTTAGAAAGAATAGAGCCATAAGATTTTTAAAATATGAATCCACTCAAGTGAAACATAGACTAAAGTCTTGCAAATGCATTTTTGAGTGTGCTGCATTACTTCCCCATCGAGAGTTCTCCACATGATCCCTTGAGATATGCGGTCCTCTGAAGCCTGTAAAATTATTCTAATCAGCATTTGCTTAGCACTTCAGAAGTTCTGGCAAACATAAGCTAATTAATTCTCACAGTTCCCCCAGAGAAGGAAGATCTCATTTTGTTGATGGTAGCACAGAGGCAAGGATAGTGTAAGTGACGTGCCCAAGGCCATATTTTGGGTTGGTGCTTGGCACAAAATCAGAAGTTTGGAACTAGCTACCAAATCAGGCCAACCCAACCCTTCTATGACTCAAGAACATCAAATGCAACCCAAAGTATCTGATAAAGTCAAACAACTTTACCTTGTGCTTAGCATTAAGTGAGTCTGACAGCATTTCTGACTGCATTGATTCAAAGGAGGATGTTTCTCTTCATCAAGTGCACTGGGAAGTTGTGCACAAACCAGAGGAAATTAAAATGTAAAGGTGTTTTATCTGGGAGAGCTATATCCATTACCTTTGCTGAAAGGGGAATTATGTGAATCAGAGATTGAGAAGAAAAAAGTGGGAAAGGCAGGTTTTGTATCATACTTTCTTTTGATCAGCTTCTGCTTTTTATATTTGTGAAAATATTTTGAATGGGCTTTATGTTTTTCCTCTTGGTATGTGACACAAACTTCTGGTGCAGAAAGCACAATTTATGAAAAAGAAAAAAGCAATCATCATTCAGACTTGTGCTGGATAGGGATCTGAGCAGCTTGGAGTGGTTGAAGATGTCCCGGCTCACTGTAGAGGAGTTGGAGTAGATGGACATTAAAGGTGCTTTCTAGCACAGACCTTTCCCTGATTCTGCAATTCTGTGAAATCAGGAGATGTCCAGAATGTGCGATGGAGGGTTGGAGCTATGAAAACTTGTGATGGGTCATGTTGCATAATGTGCACCATATTATACCTAGGTCAGGATCATAAATTCTAAATTTTTGAAATACTCAGAAATATTAGAAAAGTAAACACAAACTAAAACTCCCACCGAGATGATGTCACGTAAGGGCCACTCACGACTGTTGGTTTATAATTAATTTATTCTGAAAACTCTGGAATAGACTGTTTAAAGTTTTTGAAGGAAATGGATTTCCTGACCTACTGTAACCCGCCCCCCACCCATTTTTCAAATAACTTTCACAATTTTGACAAAACAGACACTGAGGGAGGCTCTTTGTGAGTAGGCAGTTGAGCAATGATTATCCTCAGTGTAATACGTGTTAATAATTCCTTGTTCTGGTGGTTCAATGTGACAAGCGATTCCTAGAGGAATCTCTAAGAATTGCATAAAGGAGAGGATGAGAGTTGCTAACCAGGCACTGAAATTCCAATGGAGAGAAAAACACATCCCTTTTGAGAAAAGAAAGGGAAAAGGAAAAGGAAAAGGAAAAGGAAAAGGAAAAGGAAAAAAGGAAAAGGAAAAGGAAAAAAAAGGAAAAGGAAAAGGAAAAGGAAAAGGAAAAGGAAAAGGAAAAGGAAAAGGAAAAGGAAAAGGAAAAGGAAAAGGAAAAGGAAAAGGAGAAGGAGAAGGAAAAGGAAAAGGAAAAGGAAAAGGAAAAGGAAAAGGAAAAGAAGGAAATATTCTATCAATGCCTTCATTTAAATTTGGGCTCAAAGTTAGAATTCTGAAAAATATATATTATAACTATCTGGGAAAAAAATCCCTGAGTATTTCTAATTGTTGTTTCAAAGATTTTACTCACTGAAACTTTTCTCTTTTAAAATTCTTTATCCAACAACAACAAAAAAAAGAATAAACAATATAACTTTTACACAACAATGTTATTTTTATGGTGTTCTGTTTTTCAAAGAAGCAAGTCAATAAAATCAGCCCTTTTCTATCAACAGTTATCAGTGAAATACCTTTAAAGGGGACAGGTTCAGAGACAGACCCATTATGTCTTTAAACTTCCACTGATAGGGATTGTTGTGATACCACTGGCTTTAATCTGTAGAAAACCCTGCAAACTTTGACTCACTTTGTTAACACTTTTTTTGCAGCTAGAAAATCCCTGCAATAAAACTGGATTGGAAAGAGAAGGAATATGAAAAGAAATGTAGGTGCAGGAAATGAAAATTATTTTCCCAAGGCAGGCTATATTAAAGATTGAACCAAGAAGTTATTTAAGTTTTCTGGAACTTAGTGCTCTTTCCATTGGATGGCACTTGTTCTTTATCTGCATTTTTTCTTCTATTTTTTGTTTTTGTATATTTTCTCTTTATATTTTTTCCTTTTTTCTCTTCCTTCTTTTTCTTTAATTTTCTTTTTCTTTTAATTTCTTTTTTTTTTCCTGATTCCACTGGAAAAATTATAAAATTGCATTGTTCCACTTTTGTTTTATACTACAAGGGCAGTCAGACCTTGCTGGAAAGTGCTGCCATGTGGTGGGTGCTGTCCTGTCCTGGCTGAAGTTGGAACATGGAGACAGGAAATACTGCAATGCATGAAACTGGAGTGTCTTGAACACATAGGAGAATGTGAGAGGAACTGGAAGCATTGCACCCATCCCCACAAATTTCCACTTCAAAATTATGCATGAGCACTGTCCCAGGGTCTAAGAGATTAGGATTTTTTTTTTGTCTCTGATATTATCCCTGTCTCAATTTCTTCTTCTTATCCCTACTCATAACACTAAAGAATGGTATTACTTCACCTTTATGATGTCACAGCTAATTACAGCTGGCATATGGGAGAAGCTGGATTTTGAAGGGATGATATTTTGCTGCAGGTGGCTGCCAGGAGAAAAGTCCAGCCAAACCAGGGAAATGAACTAAACAATTTTTTCCTACAGCAGGGGTGAACGGCATTTGATGGAAGCAAAACTTCAGCAGACTCATATTAGGAACTGAAAAATGATCTATGTCTCAATCTTTTGAGAAAAAATTAACATCAATGAATGCTTAATGCATAATAACTACCCAGTGTTTTCTTCATTATGCCAGTAGTTTATGAATCCAAAGAGCTGCACTTACATCATGTAATTTGTTTTCCTAAGATGACTCGAAGAAGAAAAATGTCAAGTAATTATATACTTGTTACTCTCAAGAATTTTCATTTCAGGCTCAAGATGAAGACTAATACAAGAATTTGGGAAATAGTCTATAATTTCTGTTCACTTATTTGATGTAGTTTACCTTTATTGCTATGGGGTTTTAATTGATAATTCAATAGAATATTTATATTCTGTCTTGAGGTTGCTGCACTAATTCTATTAATTCCTGGAGTGGCTACACGACATTCTGTTAGAATCATTATTTTCTTTTTAATAGAACATAGCAACAGACAGCAAGTGATTCAGCATACGGTAGATTGTTCCATTTATTGAAAATCAAGATACTGTATTTGCTCTATTACAATAATGAAGTTGATGATTTCCAATCTGTTTAATAAACTGTTTCTGCATTTGAATATTTATATTAAATCAACCAGCTGGTGAGATCACATCAGTGTTTTTGCTCAGAAATATATACCAATTATTAACACTGAACACATTATATGCTTTTTTGCCTCAGACAGAGTTGTAAGATTTTTATGCCCATCCCATGCAAAGCAAAAGATTTAGAGTTCAGCCTTAGCTTTTTTATTTTAAAGTTCCAACCATGGAAATTTACAAAACTGCATAGAAACATCCCTTGGGGAAACTGAGGCATAAGGTAATCATAGAGCAGATGTCAGAACGGACTTCAATTCTCTCTAACCTCCCATACCATCCCACATTTGCCCTTAATCACTGAAATGATTGCTCTCAGACATGCAGCAATGGGAACAATTTAGCAGGGGATGGTGTGATGTGATGTTATCAAGTCCACTCGCCCTTGACACGGCGCTGTTGATCATTACCAAACTTTATATCCAGTCCCTCCCCCTGTGGCAGGAGGAGGTTGGAACCAGCTGATCTTTGAGGTCTCTTCCAACCCAAACCACTCTGTGATTCTATGATTTGTGAGGGCAGGCCTTCAGTAACTTGCAACCAGCTGTTGGGGCTAAAATGAGCTAGAACTTGTTGTTCTTCACTTCCTCTCACTGCTGGTGCTCCAGTCCTTCCATTGCCTACATGAACCTTACCCTGGTGCTGATTCAGCCGTGGGTTTAAGCATGGGAGTTCTCCCATGCTGAAATCTGGGATTTGAGACTCCAAACAAATGCTTTCAGTGAAAAAGAATGCCAAAGAGGCAAAGTTTTGTTGGTCAATGTAATTGGTTGGGTGTGTAGTGGTTTTCACCACTGAAGGACGGGCCAGATGGGTATGCAAGAAGCAGATGCAATTTGTTTTACACAAACTTGCTAAACAAAAGAGCTGCCAGGAGAGTAATGGTGAGTTTTCAGCAAGCCATCGGGGGAACTGGAAGCAGCAGGAAAATCTTATTATATATAGATCTATAGAGAGAAATGGCAGAGCAGTGTTTTGGTACCATTTCTGAGTCCTTTCCAAAGGAGCCTACAGACATACAGAGGGGTGGAATTGGCAGAGCTCTAAAGAAACTTAATAGGGTTATAGAAATTACTCCAAAAAACCTACAGGATGTATTAGAGAGTTATTTCTTCTCCACAGGTTTCTTTGAACCATCTCAATAGAAGTATATTTCATTGTATGCTTGATTTTACAAGGTGGTTTAAAAAATTATATGAGAAACTTTGTAATTTTCTATGAAGCCCTATAGGATTTTTCCATAAGGGAAATATCTCTGTGTTATCTAATACATGCAGGATATTACACTGCACAAGAATTCCTAATGAAAAATTTAACTCTTGGTACTTCTTTAAGCACTAATGAGAGAAAGACTGCTCAGGAAAATGTGCAAAGCATCCAGTAAAGTGCTACCCTGGATAACACTGTGACTTGGGGAAAGAAACAAAACAAAAAAAAGGAAGCAGTCTGTGAATATTTAAGAGTTGATCTTATGACTTATCTCTGTATTGACATTTTCAGGCTAAAAAACATTTGACTAAAGGAAAGTGGCTAGTTCTCAGCAGCAACAGCAGCATTCTGCCAATTTCCTAGCCTAGGGGCAGCATGCAGAAAGAAGTAAGAGCAAATGATGTATACTTTGATGTAAGGTGTAACCTGGGGGGACTGCCAGCCAAAATGGGGGGAGGGAGATATGAAAAATTAAAATGAAACAGCAGAATAGGTCACTGCCTGTAGGATGAAGTTTAATCTCTCAGTACCATTAGTTTTAATAATGGAAGGATAATGGGGAGAGGGCACCAGAAAAACATGTGGCCCATTGTTCTGTCAGTTTAAAATTGTTTACTTTAGACAGTTTCAAGTGATTAAGGGAAAATGCAATCTAACTATAAGAGAGATTGTTAAAGAAAGTTTGGCAGGGGAAAAAAAAAGATAAAGTTCATTGTCCCAATTAGATGAGAAGTGTTTTCCTGGTGAAAACCACCCAAGAAATTCTGGAGGGAAAAGAGGGAACAGGGGTAATCACAGTTACAGCTCAGAGAGTCAGACTGAAGACCAATCTGGGAAAAAAAATACACATTGATTTATAGCTTTGCAGACAAAGGCAAATGATGGGTTGTGTAAATCACATCAGACACAAATTTACCATTATTACTATGTGAAACTAGGAAACAACACTGTCAGGATGCTGAGGCTGTTAATGGCAGCCCTAATCCTATGAAGACTCAGCAATGTGCTGATGTAAATAAATTTGCTGTCTTCAAAAATGCCTCACAGGTTTAAAGTTAAGCACGTGTTTAAGTATCTGCAAGACGATAGCCCAAAAAGCCAGGTTATGTTCTCTTTTCCTAACCAGTAAATGAACAGTCTCTATTTTGCATGGCAGAGTTAGGATCAGGGCATTGGGGGGTTTTTTAGCCTTTCATTGAAAAAACTTACTACCATAAAAATTAAATAACTTGGGAAACCAGAAGATGTTTCTTAACCTTGTCACTCATGTAGCACCAACTCCTGTTATGGTGCACCCAACAGCCCAGCTTAAAGGTTTGGCATCAGATTCTTCCTCACACAGGAGGTGTACGACCTGCAAGGAAATAATGCAGAATGTGTAGTCCAAAGAGGGCAGGAGTTTGCTACAAACCCTGACTCTAGCACAGCTGGGGGACCACATTTCCACCTCCTGCTAGAGCCTGAAAGGATGCTTTACAAAGATGTTGTCTTTCCCCCGGCTTACATGTATCTTGAGGAGGAGGGAGGCTGGTCTAGTTTTACTTTGGAAGCCAACAGGAGCTATTAGATGCAGGGATATTCTCACCTAAATATTTCTGGTGGCCTTTTTAAAATTCAGCTGCATGGAGAGACAGCCAGGAGCGTCTGTGGAACAAGGGCGTGTGGGAGGAGTTGAGACAAGGTTGTGTGGGCTTCAATGTATCTTGCTATGACTTCTTGCAAGCTGTGGACCAGAAAGGTTTTCACGCAATGCTCAGGTGAGCTGTCTTGCTCCATAATGTAAACTGAAGATAATTTAGAATGAAAGTAAAGAACCAGCATCTTTCCCTATCACCATTACCCTGCTAAACCAAGTCTGCTGATGTCTTCTCACTGGGGAAGAGTGACAGGACCTAAGAGAATGCTGTCAGGTTGACCATGGGGAGGTTTAGGTTGGATA
Source organism: Eopsaltria australis (assembly GCA_034509425.1). Taxonomy (NCBI): domain Eukaryota; kingdom Metazoa; phylum Chordata; class Aves; order Passeriformes; family Petroicidae; genus Eopsaltria; species Eopsaltria australis. Next base: position 58,201 of record JAVTVJ010002321.1, on the reverse strand, counting down.
AAGGCTGTTCACCCAGAGTGTGGCTGTGCACTGAAAAGGCTCCCCTGGGCAGTCGTCACAGCACCAGCCTGATAGAGCCATTTGGGCAATGCCTTCAGACACATGGTGGGATTGTTGGGATTGTTGTGTGCAGGGCCAGGAACTGGACTTCAGCGACCCTTGTGGGTCCCTTACAACCCAGGATATTCTGTCATTCTGTGACTCTATGCTCAGCTCCAGCACGTTATGGAGTAAGGAACATCACTGGCTAAAATAAATGCTTGAATTATCCCACCTACAGTGTTAAAGTGGCCCTGGAGCATCACAGAATTTGGGAGGGTTGATGCCCAAGAGGGAGCGTGTTAATGACACACAGGCTAAGAGTAACTGGATGAAAGGGCAAAAGATCTTTCTCCATTTACTGCTGACCTAATTCAGAACTGATTTATTGTATACAATTGGTTTGCATTCAGTCTCCCCACGAGCTGTGAGACCAGACTATGGTGTTCCTTGCTGCCTGCACACACACTGGAAGAGGACCACTCCTTTGTTCAAGGACCACTAAAGCTCTCCCAGCATGGTGGGCATTTTAAGGGTTGTAAAGGTCAAGGTAATGGAGGTGGAAAACTCCTTCCTGTGTTGTCCATAAAGTTTCACTGAGCAAAGTTTTAATTGCCTTTCAAAGCAAATTCCTCAGGTAGAATTGCACTCATCTTGCACTCTTAAGAAAGGAACTAACTCCTGCATTGTAGCCTCAGCTGTGATAAGAGGTGCTTCATTTGAGCTGCCAAAAAAATGACAGTGCTTACATGTGCAGTATTTCTCCCAGTGTATGAACATCAGTATTATTCTTTGCCTGTCTGAAAGATTCCAAAGTCCTTCCTAAATTTACTCTCCAAGATGTCCTTGTAGTGCTCTGTGATTACCAGCAATCAAAGTGAGATAGTGCATGGTTTATGCCATAGCAGCTTTTCTTGGAACATGGACCACAGGATCAAGGAACTCTGGTGTTGGTGCCCTCATCATCTCCGGTGTTGCTGTTCCATCTTTAGAATGGGGTCAGGCATCACAGTCTGGCTGCAGTCAGTGGTGCAAACCCAGAACAGAGCTGAGCACAGGTGCCTGCTGCCACAGACAACTTACAGCACACCTCTTAGCTTTATCTAAATCTTTAGATTTACCTGACTGTAAGAGGAGAGACAACAGATGGAGGCTGCAAACAGATGGAGGAGCACAAACTAGCACTGAGACAATCATGCTAATTGTGATGGGCAAAATGCACAGCACGCTGGGTGCCTTGCCATGGCCATTACCCTGCACCATCAGCAGGGAAACAATGGCATGGGAAAACAACCTGTGCAGGGCTGCAAGCTGCAGGGCTCAGGATGCTTCATTTCAGAGCCTTTGGATGTCTAATAACATCAGCAATATCAGGGGTCCCTATAAAACCAGTGGAAAGAGACAGGCAACTCCAGAGAGGGATGGATTTTTAAACAAAAACATTTCAATAACAGTGCCTTTTGGAGGTGTTTCCCTAGTCTGTCTGTGGTACTGAGTAGTTAGACAGGCAAGGAGACAATTCTTGCTGTCTAGATGTATATTTTAAGGGCTAATTTTTAGTAAAACAAAACCAATCAAGAGGAAAAATTAAGACCAACAGCTGCCAGAAAATGATCCTCTTCACAACTCTGCTAACAGGCACCTGAGGAAGCTGCTGGAGCAATTTCGAGTAAACCTTTCAGAACACAGAGAATAAAGCTGAATTGTCACTCCTTCAGCCACTCCATGGGTAAAAGAGATTGATAGGAATTGTGGTACACATGCACACACACACACACATACACACACACACGCACACACATTTATATCTTTCCAATTAAGAAAGGAAAATATAGAATCTGCTGGGTTGAACAGGAGCACTAGTGAATTATCTAGTCCATCCTTTTGCCTGGGGCAAGACTGATTTAATTATCTCTAACACTTCTCTGATGGATGAGTGTCAAACCTTCCCTTGACTATCTCCAATGAAGGTGATCTGACTACCTCCCTTGGGTGACTTGCTTCATTGCCTTAAATGTACTAATAGTTATGAAGTTTTCCATAACAGTCAACCTAAATATGCAGTGCTTCATTTAGAACCTATCACTCCTTTTTTTTTTTTTTTTTTTTTTTTTTTTTTTTTTTTTTTTTTCTCACTGACTAATGAGGATAATTGGTTCCTCTCCTTTTTCAGGGACATGTCTTTATGTGTTTATGGACATTCATCATGACTCCCTTTAGTCTTTTCCTCTCCAGACAGGACGTGCCTGGTTATCTGAAACTTCAGTGGTAAGAAGCCCGAGGCAGAAAGATGAACGTGTTGCAAAAGGCAGAAATATGGGCATTTTTTAAGGTAACGAGGAAGACTGGGCATTTTGCATTGCCAGAGATTCAACAACTTTCACAAATACAAGGAGTGTGGAGCTAAACCAGGAAATATAACTGGAGAAACTGAAATGAGCTGCAAACACAAAGCATCATTCACCTGCAATGGTGAAGGAAAACTGCCAGGGGATGGCACAATTGAGGGCTCTACCACAGCCCAGGTGGATAAAGACAGGGCTGTGTTCCCCAACCTCAAAAGCAGTAAGCAAAAGTGAATTCCCAAAGGTGTGTTCCCAACACAAATAAAGCTTCCATAGCTAAGACTGGCTGCTTTGCAACCCTTCCACCTGTTAGAATTTACTCTGTCCTCTCCTCATCTCTGATTTAATTTGGAAGAGCAGACAGTAGGTTCTTCACAAAGAGGTATTTAAAAGGTTAAAAGGGGAGAGGGACACCGATAAAGCCTTCTTTGTATTTTATTCTGTCATGAGGGTTAGCTGCCCTCCAGCCTATTCAGTCTGATGTGGCATCAACACTCCATAGAGACCAATTCATTCTCCTGCTCCTGAAGTGCAAACAATTCATAGAACAAAACAGCACCAGAAAGAAAGAGGAAAATCTCTGTGGGGTTGCCATGAGTCCAGCTACATGCAGTGAAATCACCAGACTTCAAAACAGGAAGGAAGGGGGGTTAACTCAGGCCTTGATGGATGATTCAGGCACTGGACACGGAACTAAGACGTATTTAGAGCGTCTCTATGTCTAAAGCACAGATCTTGCCACAGTCTTTATGGTGGGTTGCTTTTTTTTTTTTCTCAACATCGTTATTCCTGCTTCATGGATGGTAAATTTAGGTAAATTGAGACTAAGACCCAGATTTTCAGAAAGACTTTTTCTGATTTCACAAAGTTTTGGGCAATCAGTGGCACTCAGGCTCCCAAACACTTGAGAAGTTGAGCTCTAGCCAGGAAAGCTCTTGGAAAATCTTTCTACTGTAACTTGAATTATTTCCACTTACTCAGACTCTCCTTTTAGCAAGCTACCACTCCCACATCATCACCAGCTGAAAGAAAAATATATTTACACCTCCAACACCTTCACATGAAACTGCTGCTTAACTGGAACTACCAGCAAGGACTGGGATGGAACTTTTCAAATCATGAAAGATTAACCATTTCAGCTGACATGGGCCCTCTGATACCTGTGCAATAATGGTGCTTCCTCCTATCTTTGCTTTTTCATGTTCCTGAAAGCCACACTGAAGGACTTACTTCTAAAAGAGGACTTATAACCAGTGATCTCATGTGGAACAAGGCAGTGTTTTGGCCAGGGGTGTATGACTTCCTCTGATAAAGATGAGCTCTAAAACTCTGCTGTTTATTCTGGCAGGATCCCTTCCTTAGGTCCATATCTCTTCCCAAATCTCATAATCCGTGATTCTGCTGACATGGGATTAATTCAGATGTAGATCACAGGATGGTTAAGTACCTCTGTGAATACATTTTCAGTTTAATAGGACATCACAGTGATGACAACTCAAGCAAGGTGTTCCTAATCCTTCTCAGTATCCCAGTTCCTGTACTTTCCTTGCCATGAAACCAGCGATTGACCCCATCCACACTTTCACTCCCACAAGTAAAACTGCTATTTTGAAGAGGGTCTGGGGCAAGCTAAGGAAATGAATCCTCTACCTTATCAGAAGCTATAAATGGATGCTGGGAAGTCTTGAGAGATTACCTACTGGCTGGATATTGCAGTTTCATACTGAAGAAGCAGCACTTGACTGTTGACATTTGTTATTAATGTTGAAGAGCAAAATGCCTGTGGTATTTTTATTTGGTATTTGTGTATCCCTAATGCCTCTTCTGCTGCATCCTGGGCTCTGTCATGCTCTCACTGACGTCAATAAGGGTCTTGCCAATAGACAGGAGGCTCCCCATTGGCTATTTCTCCAAACACTCTGTGAATCTACTCTTATTTCTCAAGGCTTATCTGATTATGATTGGGAAAATAATTTTCTTGGGTTGCCACTTGCAATGCCCTGTCTCTATTGAGTCTGAACCATGAACAAAGTGTTGTTTCAGGTCTTGCCTTGCCTTATAATGAAGGACATTCAGTAGTATTAATATCTTCTTTTCTAATTTTTTTTTTTTAATATATAAATTTGAGTACATGGAAATTCTTTTGACAGTGCAGGCAGATACAATCTCTAGGGTCTTTCTTAGCAAGATCCTTTACCTGGGTGTCTTCCCACTCCTCCCCTGGAGAGAGAGGGAGGATGTGTCATTAAGACGAGTCACACAGATTTTTTATTTAAACACTTTTACTGCTCTGATGCTTGAAAGCTTGTACAAGAACATCAGCTAAAACATATGAGCTGAATGAGTCAATACTAAGGAAAAAAAAAATAATGGCTTGAAAATGGGAAAGAAGCTTTGAGACTCCAAAGACTTGTGAAATGGAATTTTCTTTCGGTAAAAATGAGTTAAATGATGGGAAAAGGTGACAGACGAATAGTTCTGCAGGCAGATGTTCCCCTGCTAGTCCCCAAGCATGACTAGAAGGGGGAGAAGTTGCACATTTTTCTGTGAGACTGCTTGACCTGAGGGCTTTTTCTCTGCTCAGAGATGTCAGTACCTGATAAGTAGTTTACCTTCAGACGTGAGCCCAGTTTTGGCTTCTTCCAGAGCCTGTCCACAGGCATTTCAGTGAGGACAAAATAGAAGCAGCTTGGGGACAGCAGAGAGCAGCTTCAGCCCATGAAGACCACCAATTGTTTGGTGGAAGTTTCCTTGAAAACTATTCATGTCTCTGCTCACTTGTGAAAGATTTACTTCACTAATTGATGAGTGTCCCCTTTCAGAGGGAAAAAAGTTGTTACGGGATGCAGAATACCATGACACAGGAAGGAGAGAAAATCTCTGACCATTAAAACATGAGTCTGAACTCCTAATTATGCAAGTTTGGTTCTTAGATAATTAACTGATATTCTTCCTGTGATTTGGTGTCTTTGCTTCTCTCCCTCACTGGTCATCATCTGAACAATAAGAATTGTAGCTCCTTTGACAGTTTGTGAACTTTGGCTGTAAGAAAATCCTATGTCATTAGCAATAAAATGTACCGTGACAAGCATTTTATCTTGTACTCTTCATACCTGGATTTTTCTGGCATCTTCTTGCACTTTCTTGATCAAACATTCTTGCATTTCATTGGCTCAGCAAATAAACCTTCAACCTCCATTCATCCATGTGGTTTCCACAGATTTTCTAGATCTCTTTTAAAAGCCAACGAGTTGAGGTTTGAGGATATTTGCATGAGTTCAGGACAGCAATGTTCATTCTCAGATCAGCCCAAAGTTCTCTCAAACCTGCAAAAGCCTCAGTCCATGGCTGTTGATTAATGGAATACAAAGAGTACTTTTAATTGTTTGGAGTGCCTCACACATTCACATCCCCACAAATGAGAAGGACTTCTGAACTTTCCTTTTTCCTTCTAGAAATCTTGAAATAAACTGAAAGCCATGGATCTCGGCTCAACCTAACATTAATTTTCAGCAAAAAATCAATGATACCCCTGAACACCTTCAAATGGTAGAGAAGTTTTATTTTGATGCCAGCCCAACACCTGGTCAACCCTCACAGTTGTTTTGGACCATCAGCATCTCTGTCATTCCTGCAGCTGCTGGAAAGCTCTTTGATCTCTACAGCAATTTTAAGTTTGTCATTTTCTTACTTGCTCAGATGCTTTCCCATAATCTCTCTTCCAGATATGTCAATCAACAAGACAACCAACACAAAGTTTTTTTGCCCTCCAAATCCATTTCAGTCTCTCTCCAGCTTACTTATACTTGTCTATTAATTTAACACATCTGGGGGATTTCTGATGCATGGATACAACAATGTATTTTTCTTTATTTTTTTTCCCACTATCCAGCTTGCCCTTGTTTTTCCCCTTTGATGTGTAATAATGAGGTGGCACAGGGGAAATGTCTTTAATCAATTGCAGAAACTTATAGCACTATCAGGATTGCATGTATCTCAAAACACTTTATCACTGTCTCTTTCCAGCGTTCATAATTCTGATGTATCTGGTGTACCAGTGTCATGTCATTCTATTACGTTAAACAATCTAACATAACAACTGAACACAGGGAAATGATGAAATGCTGGCCTGCTTCAGAAAATATAAAAAGATAATACACTTGTTTTTGTCTGGGAAAGCTGCTATTAGTTTATTCTGTGGTTTCACATGATTAGAGGGAGAACTAGATAAGCAGGCAGACAGACCAAACATGAACATACTACTCAAGCAAATACAGCTCAGGTTCCTCACCTTAGGTTGTCCATTTGGACACGTGAATAGAAGCAGAAAGATTTCTTGTTTTTTGCTAATTACAAATAAGTTGGGAAATCAGAAGAAACTTACTTCATCTCTCTGTTTCTAGGTTATTTGGGTTTTTTTTTTATTTGTATATTAATATGTTTTACACTTGCTCCAAAAACCATAGCTCCTTAAAATCTTCAAATTCACCTTGCACTTTTATTCGTACTGCATCTCACCTCACTTTAGATATGTTCCCAATGAAAGTGATTTTACTGCAGGCAAAAGTCCGACCATAACTCACCTAGCCACCTTGAGTTAGTTTTGATTTAGCTGGCTGTGTAGCTCTGAATGTCAGAGCTCAGCTGCACCACTGTCACAGTATTTATTTTCCCCCTTTTCCCTTCTCTGGCAAGGTTTACAGCCCATGCCAAACCTCCAGCAAGTGTGGGTGGCTACATGGTTTTGTAGCTGGTAGCCACTCCCAAGCTTGCCCAGAGTCACACATGTAAAAATGGCCTTGGTGTAATTTAGCACTCAAACATTGCATACAGACAGGTTCTAAGTATGGATTTATATGCAGATAGGAATTTACATACTTGGCAGCTGTGAATCTAGAAAATTTCAGGAATGCCATCAGGCAGGAAAGAGGGCTGTGTTATATATGATAAACTTCTGTAAAAAGTTTAAGTGTACTGTATTTATTGCCCATGACAGTGACTGGCTCCAGTATAGGCTTATTCTCTACCAAGAATCTTTACTGACAGCCTGGGGGAAAAAACAACAGCAGAAACAAAAAATTATCTATGTAAGATTATTTATCCCTCTAATTGTTCACTTTCCTAATTCCTAAACAAATCAGCTCTGTCTGTTGATTTAAAAATCTCATCTGGACACACTATTTCACACACTCACATGCCTTTTCTCTTTCCTGACATACTCCACCCACATTAACCCAACAGCAATCTACAACCATTTCCTTGTTCTGTATTTTCCTCACTGTGGTTTGGTACATGGAACACTTTTTTGGCATTGCTCTGGAAAAAGCATCCTGGAAGTACTAAGAGGATAAACAGAGAAGCCACAGAGGAGAGCTCTCAGTTAGGAACTGCATTGATGGAACAAGGGGTAGCGGGTAAAAATTGAAAGAGGGGAAATTTAGGTAGATATTAGGAACAAATCTTTCATTGTGAGTGTGGTGGGACTCTGGAACAGGTTGCCCAGGGAGGCTGTGGCTACCCCAGACCTGGTGGTGATCAAAGCCAGGCTGGATAAGGCCTTGAGCAACCTGGTCTTGTGGAAGGTGTTCCTGCCCACAGCAGATGGGGTTGGGATGACCTTTAAGGTCAATTCCAACCCTTAATACTCTGTAATTGTGTGACTCTATGACTTCCCTTCTCCCTGGGATGTGCCTAGGATCTTTGAGACATTTCCTAAGCCCTTCCAATCTGGAATAAGTTATAACTGATGATTATCCCTCATAAAATTTGTAATCAAAACCAGTCTGGGGTTAACAGCACTACCTGAAATCATAACTTAGGGCATTTATCTCTGGGTTGGAAGATAAAGGGACCACAATTATTGATGCTTTTTGGTTGTCAGTGGCTTTCCTTATTATGAACTCCATGGTGGGACGAATAAGGTCAAGCAGACCGAGTGTCATGGGCTCAAAGTGTGAGTGACTAATGAAAGAATAGAGTTATTGATTCACATTGGGCAGAAGTAATTTTGGTGTTAAAACCTTGGTGTCCCCATTCCTTGAAAAGCCTGTGTCATCCAAGAGCGTCTGATGTGCTGCTGAGAGCATGCCAGATGCCATTCACTCAGAGGACTGTATCTTTCCAAAGAAGTATTAAATGATTTTATGGATTTAATAATACATGCATAAAAATATATATACCATATAGCAGATTTGCTGCATTAGCAGCAGCAGCTGATTTCTAGCAATCTTATCTCTGGGTCATCTTTCATGTATATGTACATACAATACCAATTACACTCCATAACACTTGAAATAGAACCAGTAAATGTATGTGTAATTCATCAATGAAACAACACAGATTTTTCTAGTGATGCTTGACCCTATATTTTTCTTTCCTCCTTCTGCTTCTATTGTGTTCATTCATCATGTTATAGATCCATTCAAATCATAAACTCTTGAGGGTAAGATTTGTGTCCTTAATTTGTTTCTGAAAAACCTTGGTTACTATTATATACATAATAAAGAACAGCACTTTCCCCCAAACCCTTGTAACCCTCAATACAACCAAAACCAAGGTCATTCACCTGATTGAAACAAAGTCACTGAAGCACAATGGCCAAGCCAAGATGAGTAAACTGGCAAGCAGACTTAGAGACTCCAGCATGGGCGTGAATAACCCAGAACCAAAGCTCTGTAGGTGATGCACTATTTTAATCACCTGTGCTCAGACATTAAATGACTCTGCTATATAATTCACCAGTAAATGTCTCAGACCTATAAAAATTTCAAAGAGCTTAAGCCCCACTGATTTCAATGACTAAGAAGACAGAATATCTTGGGGATGGAGATCTACAACTGAAGGCTACAAACTTGGCACTCTAAATATGCTAAATGAGTGGGTATTTAGTGCAACAGTCTGGCACTCTTCAGTGGAGAAGTTCCAGGTTTATTTTTATTTAATACCTTTGTGAGTGAGAACAAAATTAATATTGTTCATTTTGACCAATGACCGACCAGGCAGGGAAGGAAAAGTGTCTGTGTGAGGCTTTAATACTTTCATACACATAATTTCCTGGTACAATTCCACCAGCTCATCACCCAAGGAGTGCTCACCCTGAAATCTTCCAGAGGAAGGCTGCCAGCAAAGGATGAAAGGAGGAGGCTCAAGAAAGAAGATGACAGAGAGGAACCTTTGCCTTTCTAAGGCCCCCACATGGCTTAGGACTACATCCCCTTCCACATGGAGAAATTCCGCTTAGCAGTCTGGTTAGCCGTTTTAAAATCAATTGTCTCTTGTGAAACTAATCATCAGCTTCCACAAAATCTTTCCCCTTGTAACTGTGATAAAATGAGGTGGCTATGAGACATGGGTATGGGATAACTCTTCAAAGCTTTGCTATGAAGCACTGCAGAAAGAGGAATTGTCTCCCCCATTGCCTACTCACACCTTCCTTAAGATGCCAGAAGCTGGAACAAGGGGGGAAAATAGGGACAGAAGAATAATAGAAGTGGCTGAGGTTTATTTAAGAAAAAAATCCACTATAATTAGAAGCCAGATTTTTTTTTGGTGGCTTTTATCAGCCTTGTGCAGGATTGGCAACTTGAAGTGAAGTGGTATCACATACCTTGTTAATAGTTCTTGTCGTATATATCTTGTCACACCATTCACTGAGTCTCCACATGGGTTAGATTAACAAACAAGCAAAGAGACAAACATTGAAATGAAATGAATAGGTAAAGTGTGATCTGAAAATAGACTGTGTTAAGGCAATTATATTTTCTTTATGGTATCAAAATTCATGGACAGCTTTAGCCCAACAAACCTTACTTCCATCCCATAGAGAAAAAAAAAAAAAAAAGAAAAGGATAGGTAGCTGTACCAACAAGAAATACACAGATATCATCTACATCTTGGTGTATGAGTTAGTAAACTGCAACAGTATATATACACCCAAATAATCCAGGATGAAAAGAAAAAAAAAGGTTTTGTCTACAACAAACCCAGAAAAGATACCCATCATCTTTACAGGACGGTCACAGTGACAATGAAAGGATCTCATTTCCCAGATGCCTTTCTTGGATGACTTTGTGCTCACTTTTTTCTGCCATTAGCTGCTGCCCAATATGAACAGCCAGTTATGAACCCTTCATTCAGCTTTGAGAGCACCTAGATGACTTGGTAATGAACAATACAGGGTAGTGGCTCTCTCTCCCTTCTCCCTCTTTCTCTCTCACTCATTTTCAGGATTTCTTGTCTGACCTTGTTGGACAAATTTTATAACTCCACCGTGGAAGGTTACAAGACATCAGGGCTTTTAATTCCAAGTGCAGCGTTTCCTCACCCCACCAAAGTTAGCTGGCAGTTCCAAGAAATAAATGACTTTTGCTGGGCTCTTAAATAATATGATTTGCATGCTTGAAATGAGATCACCAAAGTAATTGTAGAATATTGCTTGCCATTACAGTCATTAAAAACAGGCAGATGTAGGATCATTCTCATGGAAAACTTTCCTGCTGGGTTTTCATGGAGATAAGTGCACAAAATCCACTTCTGAAAAGATGTTGAATAGAATGAATTTGCCATTCACTGACTGTCTGATGATGATTTGCTTGTTAATTGGGAGTTTAGGCTTTAGAGAAACCTTAACAAATGTGATTGCTAAATTCTGGAGGTTGCCTCCCTCTTTGCAAGCCGTGTTTACAGCTAAAAATTCTTCTTTCATTGTATGGCATTTTAGTAGAGATTTGTCGGTGGGGAAATACAACATTACTCATTTTTATAGAGGGACTTCCAAAGGTATTTTCAACTTCATTGCATGGCAAGAATGTGTTAATTTAATTCATAAAGGTGTTTAACTCTGTGCTTAATTTTAAGCACAAGCTTAAATCTCAATGTCTTAGTGATTTCAGCAAGTGATTAAATGTGAGCAGTGTTTTCCCATCCAAAAGTGTCCTAAAAAACTATGTCACAAGTAGTTAATTATTTCCTTTGGTAGGGGGAGATTCAGACAAACAGAAACCTATATCAATAACTAAACTCAGCCACAGAATATTTAACCAAAAATTTGCTTAGCTTTACATCTGGGAATCAATTGCCTGGAACAGAATCCCAGGATGGTTTGGATCAGAAGGGACCTTAAAGATCACCCAGTTCCAGCCCCCTGCCATGGGCAGGGACAACTTCCAATAGCCCAGGCTGCTCCCAGCCCCATCCAGCCTGGCCTTGGACATTTCCAGGGATGGGGCAGCTACAGCTTCCCTGGGCACCCTGTGCCAGGGCCTCAGCACCTTCACAGTGAAAAAAACTCTGCCTCCTTACAAGATAAACACCAGTTTGAGTGAAGGAAAAAAAAAAGGTTGATTTTTATGGGATTACAAATGGAATGAATTGCATTGGAGATTCAACCCTGAAAATAACTGGTTAAAGATGGGAAACTGGTACTTATTGAAGACCACCTCTACAAAGAGTCTTTCCAAACTAGCAGGAGAAGAAGCCAAGGGCTGGCTCTCACAATTGCTTTGCTCCCTCTAAAATCTGCTGCACCTCACGCAGAGTGGCTGCATCCTCACCCCACAGCCAGCCTTTGGGTCCAGCAGTGGGCTCAGGACTGACTCCCAGCTCCCTCCCATGGCCTCAAAACCCTTTTTTAGCTCTGGAAAAGGGATGTGAGGTTTTGAAGATATGCCCATAAGGTACCCTCATGTGCCAACAGAGCAGAGATTGATGAAAGCAGGAAAAGGTCAGTCAAAAGTAGAGGGTTAGCAGATGCAAAACTGCTTCATTTCTTGGTAAATTCATCTCTTCAGCCCTCTCCCTTTGTAAAGGAGGAAACTAATTTCTGAGCTACAGCACCATGTGTCCCAGGGTACAGCCTCCACTGCAGAAACCCTCCTCACCACTGGCTGCAGGATGAGCTCAGTACCTGGATTTCTGGGCACAGTGAACAGTTCTGCCTAACAGTGACTTTCCTGCTCCTCCCTATTTCTGAGATGGAGAAACTGAGTCTCAGGGAGCTGAAACAGCTCACCCAAGGTCAGTAAAAAAAGACAGAAGCAGAACCCAGGAGTCCTGCTTGCCCCTTCCCTCTGCTGTAACCACTAAATCCCCCAATCAATAATGAATCTGTTACAGCAGTCTCATATTATACCTAATGTCAGGGGGAGAAAAAAAAAAGAAGAAGAAGAAGGGAAGAGAAGAAGTTGTAATAAAACCACATAGGATAAAGATACACATTTCTCTTTAGAGCAATAAATCTTTCCAAAAGGAAGTTGGTTAAAATTCTTTACGTTAAAAAAATGAGGTCCACGGGGACTCCAAATTTCAGTTCGATTTTTAGCTGAGGCATTTTTTTTCTTTATCAAACACTTGGTGCTGTAATGTGATAAGGGCCCCATGCAGACCATAAAACTAATTTATCATCTGTAAGGTGTACAAAGAAAATGGTAACTGCCTGCTTGTCTGCTTGACATATGAGGTCATTTTTGCCGCTAGCTTTCTAATACTGAGCAATTTTATCAGCTATTTATATACATTAATTGTAGGCACCCATATGTTCACCGTTGTATTTAATAATGCATTGCATTGAATATGCATTCCTTAAGTTTTAGCATGCCGTGTGCATCTTTTATTTAACTGTTTGGTTTGCCTATTAAAACCCATTATTCAGCTCTGCTGTGGAACCCTTCCTCTCTCAAAGGGGCTGATGTTTCTTTAAATCTTGCTCACCATGTTGAAAGTCAGTGGTGTGAACAAGGCCACCTCTCTCATCCCGAAGGAATAGCAGCAAAACAAGCAAAATCGGGGCCATGGTCCACTTAATAATACTAAACAAAAAGGATTATTCAATGAGTGTCTTTCCTCGAGGGACAGCAGCGCGTTCATGCGCTGTGGTGTGCACCCAGACATGCCTCTCTATCAATATGGGAAGGGAATTAAACAAGGGCCTGATCCTGATGCCAGCTCAACCCACACCAGAGCTCCTGCTGATGGAAATGAGAGCAGGAGTTTGGCTAAGCACGTGAAACACCACAAACATCTGCAGCACCCTCCTCTGAATGATGGCTGTGGGAGGAGGGACATTTTACCCTCTGCCACAAGCTCCTGCTTGGGTCTAGAGCCACGTCATGAATTATACACACTGACTCTGGAGTGTCCTAATCCCTGCTGACAGCTATCCCTACATGCAAGTGGAGACCAAGAGAGAAAAATCCAAGTATTTGTAGATAGCAGCTCTGGGAGGGACTGTGTCTCCAGAAAGGCCCCTTTCTCTCAAGCAGGTGCTTGATTTTCACTTCCAAGTTCCTACACAACACTGGCATTCTTTTGTGCCTGATCTATAGGGGCAGCAAAAATCTCAGACCTTTTCCAACTCAGTGAAGGTGGACGGAGCATTTGGAAGGGAATGTCTGTCCATTCCTTCACATCATAACTTGGAAAATGTGAGCTACACACATTTGAGGAAAAAAAGGTGTTATGTCAGAAAAAACCCTTGAAAAATATTTCCTGTAAAAACCCCAAACCTGTCTCACAGATTCAAAAATTCCCAGCAGCTGGTCTTATCAAAATGGTGCTCTGAGTATCACATCCTAAACTAGGTAGAGAAAATCTCCATTGCTGCCTTCTCAGGACAGAATGGGAAGCCCTCAGCCAGGTGTCCTATGCACTGTGCTGCCATCAGATAAAAGGAGCTGGTGCTGGCCTCAGAGACGTACTCTGATGCTTTCTACAGATCTGAATTTTAATCTCCTGCTCGTATTTCCAAAGAGCAAAGAAATACTATATATTGACAAACACTAGTTTTCAGGCAGAAACAGATTCCTTATGGCATTCAAAACCTTGTCAAGAAAAACATTTAGGGGAAGAAAAGTTTAGTCTGTATGATTTATACTTTGGTGCCTTCCTTCAAGTCCTCTTAAACCTTAAAATCCAAAGTTGCTCTTTAAAAACATCACAAATTACATCTCAATAGAAAATGAATTTCCCAAAGGCGAAACTTCCAGCTTCTGTTTTTGAAAAGAAGATTCTCTAGCAATTTTGGCTGTCTTTGTAAGAGGTTTTTTATTGTCTTCCACCAGGTAATGAAAAGCCTAAGTGGAGTTCGTGGGCAGCAGGTCTGAAACAGCAGAGATGCTTTTTGACAGCTGAGTACGTCGGTGCTCCTTCCCAGAGAGCTCGTGAGTGCCTCAGAGCTGCTCCAGCCTTCAGCCTCGTACGTCAAACCCAGCAAACTTCTGGCTCAGGCCTGTGTGTGATTAAATGATGAAGAGGAACACTCTCCTCTAGGCATTCTGTTTAGTGTGTTAAAGGGCTTTTCATCTAAATATTTTTTTGTTTTGTTTTGTTTCATTTAGTGCCTGTGAAAGGTGCTGACAGATAGCCCCTGCCTTTCCCGCAGAATGTCTGGAAAAGCTTCCAGCCTGTGCTGGCACATCCACATTTCTTGGCATGGCACACAGATATCCCCTCTATGGAGGAAAACATATTCTGGTCACTGCAAGCACTACATTCATCCCTGGGTAATTAAACTGAATTGTTGTATAGCATATTTCATACAGAAATCTTGAAGCGTGTCAAGAACAAGCACTGAGATTCACTTAGGAAACAGAGAGACGGGAAGGGAAATATGATCAGTGCAACACAGCTGGGCAGCAGCACCCAGCTAAGGCATTGTTTAACCCTTCCTGAATGCCAACCCCTCATCAAATTTGCACTGGTTCTAGCAAGGATTTAACGTAAATTTCCCTTCTCTTTATTGTCTTTTGCTGAAACTGACCTTCACTCACACCCAGGAAGGAAGGCATGTGAGTCAGGGGTTATTCTGTGTTCCCACAGAGCTCACAGGACCTCTCCAACTCAGAGGTCCCCTCACCTCTCACCTTTTCTCCCTTGCTCGTGCAAGTGGGCATGCACCCCTCTTCACTCCTCTGCCCCCTCATCCTCAGTCCACAGGGCTGGAAATGAGGAGGAAAGCAGTCCAGGCTCTCCTGCGTAAAGCCTGAACTGAAATCTTTGCCTCAACCTCGCTGTGTCCCAGAAAGCAATCTACAAGCTGAGCATAATAAATAACTGTTAAGAGGATTCTGCAGTGTTTTTAGGTAGGGAGTAATGAGAAGTCAGCATTGGGTGTTTTTAAGTATGATGAATCTTTAACAACTGCTAGGTTAAAAATTGTTAGGAGGAAGAAGAAAAAAGCACTGTTTGTCTCTCCCAAGCTGCCAACACCAATAACAGCAACTAGGCTGAACAGAAATGTTCAGGAGATGGTTCATTTCAACACAATCCCCTGAAAGAAAGAGGTACCCTCACAGTTTAGTTTTGCAGTTACATAAGACCTAGCAATTTCCTGCTTCCCCCAAAATACATCCTCTAAATGCAGAACCAATAATTTTTATTCATTTTATTCTTTTTGTCCTCCTTCTCCTGACTCCTGTCACATACCATTTTCTAGATGTCTTGTACTTATAACCAACAGCAGATACCTATTGTATTGACGCTTTGACCTCTGTCCCTAAACGATCAATTAAAGGGCCTGAAGGGACAGGGGACAGGATTAGAGTGAAGGGCAAGGCCTAAAAAGCCCCTCTCTCCCCTTGAAGGCAGAAGGGCAGCTTCTTTATCGTTTGATCTCATTGTTGCCCTGTTACCTCTCCCCACCCTCAGCAAGTAAGGCCTTCTGCCGAAGTATTGATCACGCCTTAAATCCTGCTGCACCTACAGAACTGGGCTGGTGAGCCAAATGTGATGAATTCTTGATGTTTTAAATCAAATTTATAGGATCTGTCTGCACCCTTCAGCTTGGCCCTGCCTGTGACTGCTGCAACACTATGGTCAGGGATATTGCTGGGGATTTAACACTTTGGCCATACCAGACACCTTCTGTTGGGAAAGGTGAGGATTTGATTGGTGTCAATCATTCCCCAACCTGTCACATGGAGTTTTCAGCCAGCCAACATTTTAAAGACTGTCTTAATGAACTGGCTCTGCTCCTGTTGTCACCTGTCACTTCCAGCTCACTGCCAGCTCACTGCCACTCTGGTCCCTTCTTCTGTAGCTTTTCTTGCCTTCTTGTTTCCCTGTTTCAATCCAACATAAGCTACAGCCTGTCCCACTTTCCAATCCCCTTCTGATACATCCAATTTCTTAAATCTCCCACCCCATGTTGATAAATGAGAAGGTAACCCCAACATTTTGGAGCAGCATGGGCCCTTCCCCAGACAATTTCTCTATGCATAAGCTTCTCATTTCTGTGAAGTTTCCCAGCATTTTGGTTGAAGTGTCCCAGTAAAGAGGTAATTATTTAATTATTTTCAGGAAAAAAATTAAGATAGAGAAAGAAGGACACCCAGATAGTTTTATAATGCCTTGGTTCAGCATTAACTATCACCATGGATGATCAGTGACTAAAAAGGTGATTTCCCAATGTAAAAGTTGCCAATCTCAACAGAAGCTAAGCTAACAGAAATGTCTCTGAGAACAACAGTACTCTGTAAACAGCAACCAAAATACTGCTACAAGGATGGGCTGCATCCATCCCAAATGGGACATGAGGCTATTGTGAAGTGGGGCAACTCTCCAGGCCTTCCTCCAGTAGCTACAGCAAGCTACTGTACATACATAGGGATATGTGAGGCAGCTATAGTAGCTACAGCTTATGTTTGTATATAAAAAGGTACAAACAAGGTAGGAAAATTAAACAGAGACTGGAAATCCATGCCTTCCTTGAGAAGAAATCCAAAGCATAGCTGTTCTCAGGCAGATTCCAAATCTAACTTAAACATCAGCTTTTGTGACACTTGCTCATCTTCTGATGAGCACTGCTTGTTTTTCCCAGCATGTTTGTCCTCATTGCTGATTTTCCCCAGCACAAATTTAACTTCTGCCAGGGTCACTGATGGCCATTGCTCAGGGAGGGTGGACTGTGATGCCTGTGGTGAGGAGGGAGATATGAGCCATCTTTGGGGCTGTAGGAATAACCAAAAGCACTGTCCAACTGACTGGTAGCACATGTCCTCTTCTCCCTATATCTCACACTTAACTTCTAAGGGTAATAGAAGAGATTCTTATCTGATGTAAATTAAACCAGTGGATTTGCATGAGTGGAAGGTCTGGGAAGCCCAGCTATGGCTTCCTTTACACTGATAGGAATCAGGGGCAACTCCATCAAAGAGCTGAGTAAAAGAAGGCTAAGAACCACCCCAACCACCTTCTGTCCTTCTCTGTGTCCAGGCAAGGCATGAAATGTATTTCACTCCTTCACCTGATCTGGCTGGCAGGTGCAGAAGCAGCATCACTGATCAACTCCTGGTACATTTGTGTCTCAGTGTTTCATTTTCAGCATTGCAGGGAAAAATGAAATGTATCAATGTGCATAAACTCCCATTAATGGGATGTACTTCAATTTACACTCAGGCCTTGGAAGTGTAAATATTTTTCTACTCCCTGTTTAGAGTTTTCTATGATTTGCTCAGCTGTGTAAATTGCTGGCTTCTCCATGCACAAAGTTGTGCACGCTATTTTTAAAGTCAGCTTTTTGTGACAATATGGTATTTGGAGCAGGGATTTGGGAAGCAGAGCTCCTGGAGCCCAGACTCATCCTCATTCACAGCAATTTTACAGTAGCATAACTCCATCCGTTCCAGGTAAACCAGTCTGTGTTTCCAAGGTAAGAAAAAACAAGCCCTGCTGGGTCCAGGTGTGTGATGGTGGCTGAAGTTTTTTGCTTGTCTGGGCCTCAGTTTCCTGGGTTGCAAAAAAGGATTAGGAGGTCAAGTGCTCCTGGGTGTGACCAGGTGATTTTCATACCTGTGCTTCAGCACTCATAGAGAAATTGCTTCCCAATACAAGAGAACTTTTGGAGGCAGTAAGGTAATGAGCTGCTCTTGTGCCACACTGAATCTTTTGCTGATATACAGGTTTTGACTGGAGGAAAAAAACAATGAAAGAAGAGATGAAAACAAAAGACAAGTTGTGAAACATCCTTTATCTCCCTTCTTCATTCTGGTATTTGTGTCAGAAGCCATTGGCTTAATGTAGGTGTCTACAGACCAGCCTATTTCAAGAGAGCAGACACATCCCAGTCCAGGAATTGCTTTTGTACCTGGCCTTTGGACAGAGAAACACCAGACACTGTCTACTGCCTGTAGGGCAAAAGTCTGCTACTACTGAAGCCAGTGGCCAAGCTCCCTTTTGCTACAAGAGTACCCAGAAACCACAGGGAAAAATAAAAGGGAGCATTTCTGTGTCACACATGAGAGTCAGTACAGAGGGTGACTGAGTTTTTCAGGTCTAAAAAAGCTGTATAAAGACACTATTTCCAGACCTAATGTGGTCACTCCATAGGTCTTGGGGTACACAGCAGTGTGTCACACTTGGAGGAACAGTGCAGGGATGTGGAGTGACCCAATAGCCTGATGGGCTGGGGGATGAAAAGAAAAATATGTTGGCAAATTTCAGAAAAACACACTGACAGGAGAGCACACTCATGTGCACCTTATCTGCAGGTACATGCAGGCACAAAAACAAAGAGATCTGTGCCCTCCTGTTGCTCCTGGAGGCAGCCACAGCACGGTGTGCCCGGACCGTGTGGCCAGAAGGGAGGGTGAAGAACAGATGTGTTTGTTCTCCTTAATGCAGCCCCATTAGGTGAGAACAGAACCAAATCCCCCATCTCATCTGGTTTAAAACACCTCATCTGCCTTGAAGTATTTGGGAGAGGACGTGCAGCCAGAGAGGAGCTGATGGCACAAGAACACTGCCCTGCTCTGAAAAATGAGAAGTGCCTGCCCAGCACAGGGGGCTGGCCAGGAGTGGCAAGGAGACAGAGGACTGGAGCTGGGAGAGGTGGTAGATAAATAAGGAGCTCCCGGTGGAATCCATTACCAGCTGATTAGGAGAGCTATTCGGGTTATCAATATCCAGATAAAGCACAGCCTGTGAGGGGGAACTCAACCATGAAGGTGGCTGCTGCAGCCTCGCCTCTGGAGCTGGCTGTCTCTGGGAGCACCCCTTGCTCTGCTCCACCCCACAAGAGGACGAAGGTCCCTCTGCAAGTGAGGTCCTTGGACCTTTGAAAGGAAGGTGGGGGGAGCATGACAGGCTGCCAGTGGAGTAGAGTGGGGCAGGATGAGGACACATCTTCCCCTGTGCCCCATCATCAGCTGGGGGACTCTGAAGGAGCACAGTGTGAAAGATCACAGCCCAATGTGCTCTCACAAGAGCCAAGAGCTGCTTAAATTAAAAGAATCCAGTTCTGACTTTCAAAGAAAAGAAAAATTTAAAATCCTGCTTGGTCCTTTTGTCTGATTAAAAACCACTGACCTGTCTGGAGTGGTTGATTTAAGGACACAGGAAACAAAATTGGAAGCAGGATTACTTTATTTCAGCTAGCTTTAAATAACAGTGCAGCAGCCACCCCACCAGCACAGCCCTGCCTAGCAGTGCCTGCTCATGCTGCTCCCTGTCACAAGCTTTGGGAAGTCAGGGTGTAGAAGTGAAGCACCAAAGTCACAGAAAGCTCAGAGTGGGGGTGTCAGATGGCCTTTGAGATCACTGTGGAGGTTTGCTCAGATGGCTGCCTGGGGGTCAGCTGGCCCTTCCAGCAGGAACTGCTGCCCTGCAGCACAGCTGGTGGGGGAAGAACCCTCCTTTACACAAGAGTGTGGAGCTGATGGGTCCAAGAAACAGGTGAGTCACCTCTTCAGCAGCTCACTTCGGACATGGCTTGTGATGGACGACCCAGATCTGGTTGGTGGTGGCTGCCCTGCTCTGACCTTGCTGTAGGAGAGCACTCACCTCACCTGGGATGATTGAGATCCCATTCCAATGGTTGATCCCCTAAGGCTGCAGCACCTGTATTCCTGTCTGTGAGTTTTGCTTTATTTCAGCAGTTTCAGGGTCCTTGTACCTTCTGGGCTTGGCTCCTCTCAGCTCTCCTTCCCCACTTTGCATTGCCTGCTCTCCTCTCTGTGCCTCACTGCTCCCATCCCTGCCTGGCTCATGGCTCACTGCACTGTCCAGCTAAGACAGGCAGGGTCGGCTGTTTCCATCTGTCTGATTATGCTTCTTTTTTCCCCCTTCTCCCTCTCCCAGGCTCCAGTTTCATGCCCTGAAACAAGTGGAGTAGTCTCAGGCTCTGCCTCCCCACAGTCTCAGGGAGCCTTCCTCCCCTCTGCCTGCCATCCCCATGGCACAAGATGAATCATGCTCCAACAGCCCCCATAAGCCCCGTCCTCCAGCAGCAGCTGCTGGGATGCTTCCTGCCTGCATCCCAGGCTGGGAGCACAACAGCAAGAGCAGCAGCATTTTGGAGAGTCAAGCGACACACAAAGAGCAGAGGCTCTGTGCAACAAAGACTGCGGCACAGGGAAGGAAAGTTCAATACGTCTTTATTTTGGGGCTCTACAGCTCCGCATTCCCACCGGTCCTTCCTCCTCACTGAAGCCTTTTCCACACCCTCTGTGCTCTCTGTTTATGTTCACCTGCTACCCAATTAACTCCCCGTTTAGCTGTGCACCTGCAGTGGCTTTATCCTCAGACCACTGCACTGGAGCCATTAACCCTCTAGATTGCATTCAGCTCTGAAAAATACCCATCTGAACGGCTGGAGCATTCATCTGTGAATAGGAAATATGCTACAGTAGTTCATGGCTGGTAAATATGTGACGGGGGGAAGAGAGATTATGCTTTATTATCAATTGACTTGTGTCGCCAATGGGCTTTCTGTCATAATTGACTAATGCCACCCAGAGTGATATGTACTTCTGCTGATAGCTGCATTACAAGTTAACACTCCAGCACAGTATATGTTTTCATTCAATCTCTATAGGAGAAACTCATATATGGCAGCTGGCAATGCCCCGAGGGAGGAAATCAGCCGTCTTGGGACCGAGTGGAAGGCACTCAACTACAAACAACAGGAGACGAGGGAAGAATTGGGAAAGTCAAGGCAAAATTAGTCAGAGGAGATTTGGCGTGTCGCAGCATCTCCTGCCTGATGCATCGAACTTTTTGGAAGCAGCCAAAGAGCTGGAGACACCCTGAAGCTGCAGAGATGCTGTCATTGGGGTCTGGTCATTGTTTTCTGTTTTGGAGGAAGAGGAGGAGAAGGAGGTAAGGAGTGGAACTGTAACAATCTGTTAACTGAAAAGCTGCTGCAGAGGGGCAGCAGAACAGGGGATAAAGGACCAGTGTTGGCAATGCAGCAGCAGGTCTGGAGAGAGAGGGAGAAACTTCAGCATGTCCAGGGGGGGCTGAGGCAGGGAGAGGAGGCTGGAGATAACACCAGTTCAGAACAAAACCTGCTGATTGCAACCTGCTTCTCAGAGAAGGGAAAATTACCCTTCCATATCTCTTGTAATGGAGAAATCGAAGTGCTCGGAACCAATGGCATGTTTGTCGACCTTTCCAAACATGAGATTTTACCTCAAGGGAGCCTCACAGCCTTGTCCTGCCGTCACTCTCTCCAGGGTGCAGTAATAAGGACCTCATCACCTTGGTCTGCTGCAATGCCCATCATACAGAAGGGAGAAAAACAAGAAAATGTACATCATCACTGGGCAAGGCATTGGCGTGTGCCTCAGTTTCCCTCTACACAAGCTGGAAAGCTTTCAGAAAGCTGTTTAGGTACCATTGAAAGCTCCAGAGTCTCAAGTGGAAAGTTCTGTAGAAAAAATTGTTATTTTGGACTGAGAAGGCAGCCTGGGCAGAAGAGGAAGAGTGTTTAGAATGTTTTATAATGGCTTGCTGAAAAGCAGCAAACTCTGTATCAATTTTGATGCTTTGCTTCCTCATCATTTCTGAGCCAGAAGAGGGAACAAAACTTGAGGACAGCACCTTTGCACGTCAGGTTTCTTTATCACAGCTTGAGAGGAACTTTGAGAAACCTGGTCTAGTGGAATGTATCCCTGCTTGTGGCTGGGGGGTTGAAACAAGATGATGAGATGAACTTTAAGGTCCCTTCCAACCCAAACCATTCTCTGATTCTGTGTTTCCAAGTGTCTCTTTCTGTGTTCACTGTTGTGTGATCTCAAACTTCAGGATACACAGCTCCCCTTCTGTGGCCCTGGCCTCCCTCAGGCTGATGCAGATGTCAGGGCACTGTGCAGGGGTGTTCCTCCCCATCTCACCCCATGGCCTTCCCTCACTGACCCCATCCCATCACCTGGCCACAAGCCCTTCCTCCCCGAGGAGCTCAGCCTGCTGCCCATCCCTGCTGCAAAACCTTCTGGAAAAACTTCTCAGCACCAGCCTCTCTCTCTCCCCCTGACCACATCCCCACCCACAAACACAGACACACACACAGTCTTATCTCACCCATTGCATGCACAGAGCCAATGTTGGCTTAAAAAAAATCAGGCCAGCTCCGCAGCAGATGGAGGACTGATACAAACCCGTGCCGGTCAAGTGATCCCCCCTCCCCTTATTCTCTCCCATTCCTCCCCAATAAGTGAGCAACAAAGAGGGGGAGAGGGAGGAGAGAAATGGCCCATTTTCCAGCTTGTGAGATGATTAGCACTGAAAAAAAAAAAAAAAAAAAAAAAAAAAGTATTTGATGCACCAAAATATGCCTGGAGGTTGTGCAGGCACCAGCTGCCATCTAGTGGAAATCTGGTCTGGTTTGTCACCATCAGACACTGCCTCATTTACCTCCACAGCAGGAGGTGAGGGAAGTGTGTTCTCCTAAATGTGTTAACTTAGCAGTGTTACACACTAGAAACAAATTAATATATAATTCTTCTGTGTCTTAAGGTCATTACTGCCGAGGCATAAATTAATAGAGCTATTCCAGTTAATTCATTTTGGCATTTGCTTCTGCATGTCTGAGCGCATATGTGATTGGGGCCTTCGTCTCGTTTCCGCTGGTGGAAATGATGAAGTCCTGAAAGAAGCTTTGCCATATTAATGTCATTTTTAACCTAAAAGCCAGGGAGACGTGGGCTCTGCTGCCTTTTTCCCTCCCATGCTCCTGCGAGGCAGGCTGCGAGCGTGGAGTTACTTTTCCAACAAATCCAAGATGAATCCGAAGGACACAGTATTTTTCCTCACAGATGTGTGTGTCCTACGTATAAGCAGGGCATTAGAGCACTCTTCTGAGAATAGCAAAGAAGGCTGTAATGCACATTATCCGATCACGGACGCATTAAGCTGTCCTACAGAAATATAGATGTTTTCCTTTCCGATTGGAGAGAGAACAGACATAATCAGTGGAGAGTGAGACAGCAGCTTTAGCATCCTTTCCCACCTCTTACATTTCCCTTATTTTGTTCTTGGGGACACATCCTGCAGGGCATAATGTACCCCAGACACTCTGCTTGGCTGTAGGTGCATCCTCTGCTCTCAGAAGGAGAACAGGGAGTTTGGCTCCTGGTAGGGCTGGCCCACTACCCAGGGATCCCTTTTCTTCCTATGCCAAGACTATTTCAGACAAACACGTTTTGTTGTGGTTTTGGTTTGGGGTTTTTTTAATGATTTGTCCTTTTATTTTGTCATGAAAATATGACAGGGGAAGAGGGCTTATTTTGGTTAAGAGCAGAATTTCTCACAAGACTCATAGGAAAAAAAAACAAGTCTGGCACTGGCTCCACCAGCATGTAGCTCTTTCACACAAACACCAGAATTAAGCCCCTGTATTTTTCAGACAGAGAGGAAACTTGACTCAATGTACCAGAAGCCTCAAGAACAAACTCTCTTCTTTTTTTGTTTCTTTTTTTATTACCTTATTTAAAAACAACCAAATGAATCCCTCCACAAAAATACTCCACAAACTAGGTGACAAAAAAATCTTAGAGATGCTCAAATAAAACTACTTCCCAGGCTCTTGCACAAATTTTTGCAAAGGAAAGAAGAATCTGCAGTAAAAATGTCATTGAAGTGTCTTCCTGAAAGATTCTTTCACTAACCAAAATGTCCCCTGGATCAAGAGAAAGGACTAAAATTGTGTAGAATGGTTTCAGGCTGGTTTTTATTCATGAGTCAAAAGGACTGTCACTAATGCATTTATTTATTTTTCTCTCTGTGTATGGGTGATCAGGGGATTGCAGCACCAAAGGTCTGTGCAAGAGGGGGTTTGCAGCAACGTGCTTGCTGCAAAACCACCATGAACTTTATCACTGTTTGTACTGCCAGCTTTGTACAGGTCTGAATTATTTGGGCAGAGATAAACCATGCAGACAGAAAGAAGGCAGCAATTTAAAGTGTCCCAGGCGTGGCAGATACTGCTGAAAACAGTAAGGCTAGGGGATTGTACTGATCCTCCTCCTGTCTACCTAATAATGATGCAAACCAAGTCAGGTCCCATGGATTGAGGCTGGGATGCCAAAGAGAGGCCTGGCCCAGCCAGGGGTGCCTTTTCCAGCACCACTTTCCTGTCCTGCAGAGAACACCAGCTCCCCTCCCCTTTGCAGGGACCTAAAACACCCCAAAGGCTTTTTCCACCCTGGCACACCCCTCTCCATGAGGACACACAGCCACACTTGGACAAAGCACAGCCTCGCCACCTCTTTTCACATCCCTTGGGGATCTGCTCTGGTGCTTCTGTAAGAAACTTGGGGCAAATCCCCAAACTCAGTCAGTTCTTCCAAGGTGAATTCTGAAAGAATCTACAGGAACACTGCATTCATAACACCCTCACAAGGAAGACTTGTCTTGTTCTCTGTAGCATTGCAGTGAAGTGTTGAATTTTGCACAGTGAAGGCAGAAAGGGTCTGCTGAAATCAAGGGAGAAGAGCTGCTTGCTGCAATAACATTTCTGTGTTTATGTAAATGAGTTCTTGCTCTGTGTATACAGAGGTGCATACATATATATGAGTATGTGTTTGCATGTGTGTGTTTTACTTTTCTTTTGATTGAGCCTGTGGGCTCGGTGCTGCTAATAAGAGTTTTGTGTTTTGTTGTGTTTTGCTGGCTTGCTTTTGTTTATTTGGGTTTTTTTCCTCTCATGCATTTCACACTATCAAATTCCTGGAGCAGCCTGGGGTCAAACTGCTGCTTGCCAAGGAAGAGCAGAATACCAGCCAGATGTGTGGAGTTGCTCTGGTCCTGACCCAGAAGGAAGCTCCTCCAGTGTGGGTTTGGCTGAGGACAGGGGAGCACTGGGGCTGCTGTGCTTTGAAAATCCTTGGGAAGGCAGCTCCAGCCACATAATGAAACTGACTGAAATCAAAGCCTAGAGCTTCATTCTTCAGCTGCAATCCCTTAATCTTCCGCTCTCCATAGGGCAATTATTGTTGGGGATTAAGACTAGAACCTGAAGGATGGAGGAAGTGAAATAAGCATGTTAAAACAGGGCTCTCAGAGGGAAAGGGAGAGAATAAAAGACAGTGCTACATGTCTCCACAGCACACTGTCATTTAAAGGGCCAAATATCTTCATTTTCTCCTCCTCATGTGAGAAGAAGACAGGAGCCCATACCTGCCTACTCCCTTCTTTAATAAAAAATATGTTTTATCTCTGTGGAAGGATGTGTTTTTTCCTGTCAATAAGTGTCAGCAGCTAATCTGAACCTTTCAATAAAACAATGCCATTAAATAATTTAACCTGGGAAGAAACACTGATGGCTGTGAAATAATTTATGGATTTCAGATGTGTCAAACTTTAAAGCACTGAAGGGAAGAAATGTGAGAAATGGACCAGTGTGAGACTCTTCAGCAGAAAGAAAAGGAGTGTGTGAGATTCCTCCACTAAACAAAGAAAAAAAATAAAGGTCAGGATGAAGAGCCACTAATACTATATCACATGAAAAAGTACATGAAAGCAACATGTATAAAGACACAAGATATGCTTTCTATAGAAAATTCTAAGACAGTAAAAAAAGTGTTAAGGAAATAACTTCAGGCAAAGACAGAAAGTGTTACCTGCCTGATGCCTGCATACAATTGCTAGTCCTTTTAACACACATTGAATAAACACGTCACAGGGAAAGCAGAGCTCACTAGAACAGTGGGTTTCAGCAGAGAGTTAAAGGTGACATTGTAAAAGAAAGTGACAGATGATAAAAACCCAGCTATTGCATACATTTAAAAAAAAATTAAAAGAAAAGGAGGAGTAGTGTACTTAAATAGAGATGGGTATTCTATAGTCTGTTAACCTTATTAAGTAAACATGCTATTTAAAACCCCTTGGAAATACGGGAGTAGAAGGAAAACAACAGACTGAATGTATGTAAGCACATGGATCTGATACTGCAGGGCATTTCCCTTACTCTCTCTCCCTCTCTTTCTTTTTTTTTTTCTTCTTCCCTTTTGCTATTTATTTTATTTTATTTTCATTTTCATTTGGCAACTTCTGCATTCAAAGCCCAGAGCTTGGAATTTCATACCTATTTAACACCTGGTTAAGCAACACTTAACCATTGGCACCAGCTGACTGCATCCCCATTAAGCAGAATTACTCTCATCATAGACATTTGAAATGGAAAAGACCTACCCGGTCATGTAGACCATTATACCACAAGCAATGCAGGATTGTTCCATTTAGTAGGAAAAGAAGAAGGATGGGCTTGTCAGGGGATGATGACTCAGAAGAGTTTGGTTCTCTTCCCAGCTCCGTCTTAGGCTTCCAGAGCGACCTCCAGAAAGCCACTTAACCTTGCTGTGCCTCAGCTCCCCATCTCAGCAGCAGCTTCCTTTCTTCCATCTCCACATTTGTCTTATAGGTTCTTCAAGGCAACATTTATTTGTATTTAAGTGTGCTCACCGTTAGTAATAGAAAGGCTCCCTGATTTCAGATAGAGAGGGGGAAATGCAGCTGGGGTATCTATAATAGCCTCTGCTCCCTTTAAGGCTTTACCTCTGAGTAGTAATATGGGTTTTATTCCTTTCCTGAACAAAGAGAGTAAAAAGAAAGCAAGGAGATAGAGACAGATCAAAGATGACCTTTCTTTTGAATTATGATCTCTTTCTTTCTTAAAACTGATTTAACAATAGAAATTATAAGCTTGAAATCCTAACTGATTTCTCCACACAAGAGCCCTTTTCTCTTAAGGTCTCCACACTTTCATGCTCAAGCCTTTTTGGGGCCACCATGAGGTACAATCTAGGGCTGGAAAATGCATCTGCAGCATCTGTCAGACAAAGAAATCTCCGCAGAAGTCAGACAGACAGAAGACTTACTACAGCCTCTGAGTTCATGTTAAATAATTCATATGCCAACACTTTCCACTGGTAGCAGTCACGGGGAAATCCCAAGCTGAATTTAACAAACAAAACAAAAGTTCCCACTCACACCTCCTCCCTCCAAATGGCCTGTGGCCAGAACAGCTCACTGGCAACACCGAGTTTGGTGGGATTTGGCTGTGCCTCCACCAGCACCACCTTCTGCCCACATCATGGAGGAGCCCAAGCTGGTGAGCAAGTGATGCCTCAGCACCACTGAGGGAAAGGCAAGAGAAAGTTAATGGGAATACTTGGCCAAAAAGAAATATTTGCTTCCCTGAAACCGCCTGGTGTTTCACGGGGATGTGCAAAGCCCCATCACTCCTGCCCCAGCCTTGGTGGCTGTGAGGTCACGAGTTGGGCTGTCCTTAGCTGTGCTACATCTGAAGATCATCTTTCAGTCACTCTTGTGGGCTCTGCCACCAGGTGATGGGACATCAGAGAGGCCTCTGGGTCCTTTTTCTTGATTTGGGAGTAAGCTGAGGCTTCTAAGAAAGCTAACAAAGGCACTGCTGGCTTTGTCTTGTGTGAGGAGGAGACTTTTATATTTATTTCACAAAGATGCATACAGTCACTCTAGAAACCTGTATTCTTTTTTGGTTGTTTTCTACACGAGGGGATTGCTCTGCATGCTGACTAACTGTGGGTTAGTTAGACTGTGGAATGTCTAGACTAGTCTGAAGATAGAAAGAAAGAAGGAAGGAAGGAAGGAATTCTGGAAGGAAGGAAGGAATTCTGGAAGGAAGGAATTCTGGAAGGAAGGAATTCTGGAAGGAAGGAATTCTGGAAGGAATTCTGGAAGGAATTCTGGAAGGAATTCTGGAAGGAAGGAAGGAATTCTGGAAGGAATTCTGGAAGGAATTCTGGAAGGAATTCTGGAAGGAATTCTGGAAGGAAGGAATTCTGGAAGGAATTCTGGAAGGAATTCTGGAAGGAATTCTGGAAGGAATTCTGGAAGGAAGGAAGGAAGGAAGGAAGGAAGGAAGGAAGGAAGGAAGGAAGGAAGGAAGGAAGGAAGGAAGGAAGGAAGGAAGGAAGGAAGGAAGGAAGGAAGGAAGGAAGGAAGGAAGGAAGGAAGGAAGGAAGGAAGGAAGGAAGGAAAGAAAGAAAGAAAGAAAGAAAGAAAGAAAGAAAGAAAGAAAGAAAGAAAGAAAGAAAGAAAGAAAGAAAGAAAGAAGTCATTTTAAGAATAGACCTCACTCCTTTTCTGATCTTTTTTATTTTTGTCTTCTGTACAGCTAATCAACCAAGTCTTATCCATCAGTTATTGTTTGATAGAGGGGAAGAGGCTAATGGTAGAGGTAGAGGCAACTTTTTTAAATGGTAATTAAATTTAAAAGGATATTGTTGTTAAACACTGCAAGGACATAAAGGGTTAGTACTCTCCATCTTGGAAATGTTAAAATACAGATGAAAATTTATGGGAATATATATGTGTATATAAATAATGGTAAATCTAATAGCTGCTCATTAACTTCCATGGCTTTATATCAAGCTCAGAAAGAGATCATAAACTAATACGGGATCTTCTAGAAAAGGATAAGATTAACCTACCAAATTCTTTGCCTGCTAACTTAAAGTGTCAAGCTGAAGAAACTGGAAACAAAACAGTGCCCTTCACATTGCAGTGTCCTTTATTGACTTTCCTTTTTTTTCTTTTTTTTTTTTTAACTTTTCCACTTCTTTTGACTAAGTTAAAGCCTTACAGCCTTTTTCCCCAACTGGCATAAAATGATATCAGACCCACTGCATGCAATGATATATACCTCTGCCTTCAGTCAAGAGAAAGTACATCACTATTTTATTGGATGCAGGTCTCAAGAGCTCATGAACTCAACAAACACCCCTATAAATTACTGGAAAGCCACACCAAAGTGTAACAACAATAAACTAGAAATGGCCTAAGAGGCTTTACTCAGCCAGACCTTCAAATACTACTCTGTAAGAGATTCCCAGGCTGCTTCCTTACTCATTGCAGCTATTACTACTTTCTGTACAACCAGATGTATTTGGACGCATACAACAAACTGCTCATGCCTGTCCTGCCCATGAAACAGCCTGAAAACAGTTATTTAAAAAAATAATTAACCTCTAGAAAACAAACTTTCTGTAATGCTTTTTTTTCCCCCTTAATTACAGATTTTTCTAATATGCTCAGGAAATATACTAAACAATTTGCTTTTGCAATCTGAAATCCCACACAAGAATTAGGTGAAGTGATGGTGAAGATGAGGTTCAGAGGCGGTGAGGTAACGTTTACCTTGCTAATGACTTCACTCCAAAGGTGAATGTGCAGTTCATTACTAATGTCCACCCCCTTCTGGATTTCTTTGGCAAGATTGTCAGTGTACACATTAATTTAATGCTGATCCTGCTGTTTGAAGCATTCCTAGTGTGAGCACATGTCCAATAGCCAGTAGAAATTCAGCTGAGTGCATTAACTCATGTCACACCTTCTACTGAGCAGCCATTATCTGGTGTTGATTTCCAGTCACTCCAGACTGGAGGCAGATTTAGACCAACTATCTCAACTGGAAAACTATCCATCAGGGAGTGTGATAGTGACCACATTGCCAAAACTGCACTTTTGGGGGTTTCCAGTGTGCTCGCTTCATGCACTAAACTGAAAGTTGGAGCTTTCTCCAGCTCCTCCCTGACGCGGTTTTGAGCAGCAAGAATGTTGTCACTGAATTATCTGGAAACCATCCCTTTTAAATGGCTTCTCACACCTGGCTTCCCCTGAAAGCTTTGATACTTATTGCTTACAAATATTGGGTTTCTAAAGCTAATTGTTGCTGATGCTTATATCTGCAGAGTCTCTGGGAAGGAATTTACAGCTTGTTTGGTTTGGACTTCCACGTCTTCCCATATTAGATTATTCTACAGTCTTTCCACTGAGAAGTTATTTTGATGTTTATCTTCTCTCTCTTAATTTCAACCCATTATCCTCGTTATTTCCCCCTGGGGTAATTTTGTTCCTCCCTGGGTGTTTGTGCTGTTCAGACGTTTGCAATGGGCTCCCTCTCCCCCTCAGATGTTGCTCAGCCCTGCTGTGCATATTGACGGTTGTTCTTGTAAAACTTTCCTTGTAAATCAACCCCTCCAGCTCTCTAATCATTTTTGCTGCACTTCTCTGAACTCCCTCCAGTTTGTCTTCATCTCGCTGGTAATAACTTTGCCTATGTGTCATTTGGCATTTTCTCCTTATCACGTTCCAGCAGAGCATCAAACCTTTTGCCCTGTTGCTGCGTGCTGTTGTCAGGTAGACTGGACTTGAATGATTGACGTAATCCCTTAATTTGCCGGAGGGGCAGTTTTAGATTTTTGTAAACCAGTAAATTGGTGATTTGAGCCAAACATGATGCTGGGGAGGGGGGGTTATTCACTCATCTTGTCTAAACAAAACTGGAGCTGATTTTGTGGATTTAAATCCAGGGAGCTCCTGGGTGTTTTTCCCTGCCGTTTCAGATGTTGGAATAAAGCATCAGTGCTAATTTGTTGGCTTTCCAAGCAGAATTCAAATTTCAGAGGAACAAATCCTCCTTGTTGCTGGGTCTGGGAAGCTTTGCTTTTTGTCACTGGTGGCAGAAGGTGGGAGGGACACAGTTCCAGGAAAGAAGAAGCAACTCCTGCACAGTCCCAAGTCTCTAATCCTGTTCCCAGCCATTCCCTGAGGCACAGTCCAAGGGGGAAAGAATTGTCCTCCCTGCAGACACACCCTGGCTTGTTCTCTGTCTTAGAGCAACAGGCCTCTGTTGGTTTCAGCCTCCCATCCTCATCTGAGTTTTACATTCTTCCATGACTATGCTCTGACTTTTTTCAAGGCTGCCTTGCTTTATTCACAACAAACCATTCCAGTCCTAAACAGACCTTGGCCCATGGGGTCAGGGAGTTGGAGGGGTTTATGTCCTAAAAGCTCATATTGTTTCATGGAGCATGTTTTAATGTGCACAGTTGATTCAGATGTCCTATAGCTTAAATATCCCTTTCCTGTTGAGAGCTTGCAGTCTCCTTACTGTGGTTTTAAAAGGACTGAATTCTCCAAGCGAAAGGTTCCTATGACAAAAGATTGCCTACCTTTCCCATGATTACATTCCCAAAGGTGAATGCCAATGTGTCAACAGAAGGAAATATTTCTCCTGCTTTCTTCAATAATTTATTGGCATTCACAGCTTTCCCCTTCATGATGACTGCTCCTGCAGCTCTAAGAATATCAGCTCCACTGAGAGATTGAAATTTACTTGTCACAGCTCTCCCAGGCAGTTAGGAATGGTGTGGTGCAGGCAGGCTCCTGATTAAAAAAATTAGAGAGGATGAGGAGCAAGAATATAACCACCCCACCCCAACAAACTTTAAAGGCCAACCTAAATGCAGATGAGCCATTTTGCAGATAGACAATTTTATCTAAAAAAAAAAGTGCTCAGAATCCATTCTTGTATCCAACTGCCTTCCAGCACAGAGATGTAGGTATGGACTCATCATCTCCATGACGTCTGGGTTGGATGAATTGCTCATTTCATGCCTCAAACCATTCATCTGCTGGCTTTTGAATGAAGGAATGTCCCAGTAGGTCTGAGTTTCTCAGAGTCAGAGACTCCCAGTGGGTTGCACTCAGTTTTGTGACCCAGATCCCAAATTAGCAATCATGAAAGAGAGTGTGAACCATTTATTCAAATTCATACTTAATTACCAGAAGATGCTGGGATGCAGCCTTGGAAATGGTCTCATAAGTGTCTGCTTCAAGTAAATGACCAGTATTTTAAATTACCTTTTCCTTTTTTTTTTTTTTTTTTTTTTTGCAATATCCCATTGCAACATGGACCTTGAGTTAAGGACCCTCATCCTAATTCCAGCTCTGTGCCAGGAACAGGTCCTTCCTCCCCTGGGCACAGCCTGTCACTGTTAGCTGGGCATCCCACAGCTGGACAGACAGAAACAAGAGCAGAGGAGTTCAGATCACCCCATGTCCACCTGCACTGACCAGCCCAGAGCTGCAGTTCAGGAGCTGCACCAAGTTATGGCAGGTTGTAGCCAGCACTCACTGCTCACAAATGTTCCTGTGGCACATCAGAAATTAAACTGATCAGCTCTGAGTTAACATCACAGCAGCTCAATTGTATTTATCAGTTTGGTTTCTGTAATTTTGTCTATACATGTTTTCCCCAGAAAAGGATGGGTTTTTTAGTTAAGAAAGCATTTGTAGAACTTTTTTGTTACACAGAAAGATTGTGTTTTGAGGGTAATTTCAGGGGAGAAAGGAGGTTGTTTGTTTGTTCTGGTTTTTTTTTTTTTACTTTTTTGGTTTTTTTCTGTTTGTTTTATGAAGGCAAGAAGAAAATAGTTTCTTAAAGACCTCTCCACTTAATTTAAGCAGATGAAATTTGGAATTGATTTAAACATACTTATTTAGCTATACACCAAGTTCTCAAAAAATTCAATTACAAAGACTTTTGGAAAATCTTTTTTTGATGAAACGTAAAAGAAAATAATATTGGTTTAATATTTTCTTCCATAAAGGAAAATATTTCCCTCTTGTCACTAGCTGGCCATCCTTAGCACTTCCATGCCTCCTCCCCCTTCTGCCTCCTCCACGCTTCCCACTTTCCTCATCACCCACTTCAGTTCCAGACTCCACCTGTCAAAGTGCTGAAAACTTTAAATTAGCACTACATGGAAAACAGATGTCCTTCTTGCAAGTCTGCAACAATTCTTTTTCTGTTTTTAATTTAGTCTAGCCCACCTCCCACCCTGAAAAAATTACATTTTTCCAGAAAACCATAATTTAAAAATAAGGCAAAACAAAAGTTTTGGTCAATAAAAATGTTTCTGACAATAAATAGAAATTGTTACAATTTGTTTTAAAAACATTTACATGTTATACAATAACAGTGAGCATCCTTGTGAGAAGTTACTTCGAAGTAATAAAAAAGCCTCCTGTTATGAACACTTGAGACTAGATTGCCTGCACTTTACTG
This sequence comes from Eopsaltria australis, assembly GCA_034509425.1. NCBI lineage: Eukaryota > Metazoa > Chordata > Aves > Passeriformes > Petroicidae > Eopsaltria > Eopsaltria australis. Next base: position 24,712 of record JAVTVJ010002321.1, on the reverse strand, counting down.
AAAAGATGGATTTAATTTTTAACCATTCAATCAACATATCATTTTACTGATTTCAAGTTTTCTGACAAAAATCCAGAGTTTTGGTCTGATCAACTCTACACACAACATTTATGGCTGAAACACCTTCCTTAGAGAGTTTTCTGACTCAAGGTGCCATGGGGAATGAGGGATCTGCAGTGCACAGCTCACCCTTAATGGCATGGTGAAAGCTGAGCAGGGAGAGGTTGTCACAACACCACTGCCATGGCCAGTGACTGGATGCACAGGCTATTTCAGAATTCACGAATCCTTGATGCCAGATTCCCATTTTCTGTGTCTCAGAGCAGCCAGACGGAGATGGGAACTACCACAGCCTCTTCTGCAAAGCCATAAGGAGGGGGACCCAAAAACAAGACCCACCCCGATCCTTTGGGAGTGCTGCTCTCCTTTGGAGAACTGTGCAAATTCCAGAAGACCTGACCATACCTTGATTTTTCACTGCCAAGGGATTTCCCAGGATATTTCTTGCCTGAGAAGCCACTTCACAACCCAGACAGAGACCAGGAGCTCTTTCTCAGCACTGCTTGGTCCCAGGATATAAATCCTTATGCTCAGAGACTTTAGCAAGCCTCTAATTAATGAAGCTGAGGAAGAAACTTCCCTGTAGGCCAGTTATTCCATATCTGCCTTCTGCAGGGTTTCTTGTGCTTGCCTCTAAAACAGCTACCAGGGCCACTCCAGGGGAAACTCCAGGCAGTAGCTCAGAACCCTAATCTCTTCTTAATATGAAGCTCTGGATCCCACAGTCCTGACCAGAGTCTGGAAACACCAATAATTTGCATTATAATGTCCACTTCCCACCTGCTCCGGAGATAAAAAATCATCAACCACTTTCCTTTTCTTTTGCTTGTCTGTCTTTTCTCCTCATCTTTTTTTCTTTTTCATGAAAAAAAAAAAAAAAAAAAAAGCCAGGCACATTAAATTGGACACGCTCAAGTAAACCAGTTTGTAATGATATGTCGGACTTCCCGTAGCAAGAGTAGGTAATTTGGCTCCATTTTGTATTTAGATCTTGAATTTTCCTCTGTCACAGAAAGGATTTTTCATCAGAGACTTTGGATGCACAATAGCTGCGGGCATTTAATCTGCAGAAGCGCTCCTGAGGATACACACTGCAGCATCTACTGTCTTTGGTTTGCATCCAGAGAGAGAAGACAGAGGTGAATTTGGAAGGGATCCAAAGAAAGAAAAGAAAAGAAAGTGATGTTCCTAATTTCACACATTTCTGTAGCTGGAGTGTGTCTTGCAGGCAGCAGGATGCCATTAATGTCTCCATGGCCTAGGGAGGTCCCTTGGCATTTAACCTCAGCTATTCCACTTACTCCATAAACACGGGACTTAAATTTCCAAGATGTCTGGTTATAAATGAATTTTTCAAAGAAGTACAGGGTAAGGAAATGTTTCAATAAATATGTAACATCCACCTCCTTCATCTGTTTTATTATCTCAATACAGAGAAATATCTTACAGCATTTGAGCCCCCAATTTCCATGGTACAAAACAAGAACGAGCCTCTCATCTCCTGTCTTCTCTTCTTAGAAACCTGCAACTTAAGAGATAGTCCCTAACAGCAAAGTAAACATTTCCATGAATCAATCATCACAGAATCCCAGAATGGTTTGGATTGGAAGGGGCTTAAAACATCATACAATTTCTACCCCCTGCCATTGGCAGGGACACTTCCACTAGACCAATATTCCCAGAACCCAATGCAGCCTGGCCTTGGACACTTCTGGGGATGGGGCAGCCACAGTTCTCTGGGCAACTGTGCCAGGGCTTCACCACCCTGGCAGTCAAGAATTTCTTCCTGATATCTAATCTAAACTTATTTATTTTCAGTTTGAAGAGATTCCTCCTTGTCCTGTCCCTCCATGCCCTTGTCCAAAGTCCCTCTCCAGCTCTCTTGTAACCACTTTAGGCACTGGTTCTCCCTGGAGCCTTCTCTTCTCCAGACTGAGCAACCCCTGCTCTCTCAGCCTTTCCATATAGCAGGGGTTCTGCAGCCCTTGGAGCATCTTCCTGACTCAGTCCCACAGGTCCATGTCCTTCCTGTGCTGAGGACCCCAGAGCTGGATGCAGCACTCCAGGTGAGATCTTATGAGAGTAAACAGGAGGGTAAGCAGAGATGACAGAAATTGAAAGAGCTTCAGTTCCAGGCTGTTTCATGAATGGTGCAAGGCAAATTTAAGGGACACAAGTTCCAGGATTCCCTTAAGGTTTATGTTGATTGTAAAGAGTTTATCAGAAGTCTTCTGGTGTGTGGAGAGCAGTCTGGCAATGGGGATGTTATTCTTAACCCGTTTTTGCAGATGAGAGGTTTAAGTCAACCAGATATAGTTGGACTTGATGATTCCCTGTTCTTGGAAGTTTTCAGGGCCAAGTTGGATGGGACTTGGAGCAACCTGGTCTAGTGGAAAGTGTCCCTGCCCATGGCAGGGGGATTACGATGAGATGATTGATAAGGTCCCCTCAACCCAAACCATTTAATGAGTCTGTGAGCCCATGATATATGGTTGGACTCGATGATCTTAGAGGCCTTTTCCAACCTTAGCAGTCCTCTGACTCTAAAACAGTATTACAGAACTCATGCAGCCTCTGGCTCCCAACTAACCTTTTCTCCAGGCATTATTCCTCTTGCAGCAGAGGTTGCATGTCTGAACCCTGGCACTGCAGTGCAAACCAGCCATGAGAGGTATTAATCTGAGATGCTGGGATGTGAGCTAGAGAGGCTGCACATCCTCTTGTGGTTCTGGGCATCAGGGAGAAACAATCTGTAGGTGAGAGGAGTGTGGAAGGGCTTAAGTCACAGCACAGTACGTGTCCTTAAGCAAGCAAGCAGTTTAAGCAGCTTGTCCAAGGCCACAGAGAAAAGCTGTGTCAACAATAAACACAAACTGGACCCCAGCGCAGAGCTGCACCCACAAAACTCTACCGGTGTGAGCATGGCTTCACTGCTCCTGGTGGTACAAACCATGCCAGACAAATGTGGTGGCATGATTTGTGCAGGGTCTTACAGAGCAGAGCACACTGATTCTAGAGCTCCTGCTTCTAAATATTTTCCTGTTCCTCTTTAAGCCTTGTAATGAGCCTGTCTTTGCTTCTGCCTTTGTTACTGCTCACTTTTCTCTTGAAACTTATTTCTCTTCAACAGTGGTGGCCCCAAAATTACTGCTAATTTCCTGCAAGGAATTTGTTCTTTGAAACATACCGTATGGCACTTTTCATTTTCCTCTTTTTTCTGCCTTTTTTTCCCCCCTTCTATCTGAGACTGGCACTGAGTCTGTTCAGAACATGTAAGTGTAGTTGCTTTTGAATGCTGCAAGGTAAATGCTGAAAATGACAGCTTAAATGGAATCATTAAAGCAGATGTAAGTATTATCTGAATGCTTCTGAAATCTCCAATGCACAGCAATAGTGTCTTTATTTTCCCTCCTGATGCATGCACCTTTATAAAGACAGCTGACAACCTATTATTTTTTTCGTTCTCCCCATTTTTGAGCCTGAACTTATGGACTGCATTCATATCTTAAAGCTGTAACCTGTTTGCTAGGAAATGTCTGAAAATCTCACCAAAATACAGGCATGGTGCAAGGGCGGCTATGATATTTATCTACTCTTTGTAAGCTACTAAGCAGAAGGAAATGCATATCAAAAGGTTAACCACTGGCTTATGGGAAATAAAACAATGTGCTCCTCATTATGATTAGACAAAGCACACACATTTGGTGGCTGCCATGGACTCCCCCAGCTGTAAAATTTGATTCCTAATTAAGGTGGGTTTCATCTCACTTTGCTACCCACTGTGGAATAGGTCACTGCTACTTTAGATCTGCCTATAAGCAAGGTAGAGAGAGTCCTTTCCATAAGCTGGCTCACTTTTCTTCAGGGTGGGATGAATCTTCAGAAGGCCCCTCTGGCCTCTGAGGAAAGGAGAAGGAACTCTCAGAGGAAGCTCATATGACCATCCTGCACTAGATGCCAATCCTTCAAATGGTGAAATCTAGGCAACATCAATCACCCAGGCTGGTTTTTAGACTGCTGAAGGACCCTTGCCAGCTGAGCTAATCTGTTCTGAGCATTGCACTGCCCACTGGCACTGCAGCTCTGCCCGGGGTGCTCTGCGGCGCTCAGCTGCTCCGCGCTGGAGCAGCACCAAGTCACGCTCAGGAAGCTTGGGCAAGATAATAGATAGACTATTTGGCTTTGGAGATGCTGTGATCTCCCCTTGAGCCTGAGCCCATGCCTGTACATCAGCCAGATGGAGCTCCTCTGATGAGCTCTTAGCCCATCCCTCTGCTCACACTTGTGAGGCACAGCAGAAAGCTGGAGGAGCACGATAACTCCTTTTCCCGGTGGTGCAGATCCCCCTGGGAAGATATGCAGATTTTTGTCTGCATCTGGAAGAGGTAAATGCAATTTCATGGTGTTTAATCCAAACAGTGCAACTGAACACCAGCCTGGAGAGCCCATCACAGTGTTAGTACAGCATCGAGCCTCAGCCCTGATGCCATTCAGCACATTAGCCCTGTCTGAAATGAGCTAACCTCAAATCAGGTGTGAGCACATGGAATAAAGCATGTGCAGGTATCTGTTTAATGGCATCCACCATGAAAGACTGGGACAACAAACAGAAGTAACACATGAAATATCCAGATTCCCAAACTCAAAGGTGGGTAACAACATCAGTACCAGTAACTCTAGCTCTCTGATCTCCAAGTGATGGACCATTGAAGGCCCCACTCAAGACATTCAGGATGATCAGCCAGGACTTTTTAACTGGTCAGAAGAGGGAAACAAGATTGCCATGTCTTATGGTGCAAAGCATGTGGGATATTTGTCTTGTGGGGCTTCTGGGACTGTGCAATATTTGCTTTGCAATGTTTGAAGGTGCCTTGGAGCTCTCTGGTTAACTTGTGGATTGGCCCTGGCCTTCAGCTTAGGGATAACAAGTCCTTTTTTCCATCTGTTTCTGAGAAGCCCTGAGGAAGTCCTTTGTGGTGGTCAGACAGGTTTATATTTTTATATAGGTTTATAATTGCTGTTCTTTTTTGGGACTTACTAGACTCATGCTCAGCTCCCTGGCTTTCCAGAAAGTCCTTGCTGTTACTGCACAAATTGGGTAAGATGCGTTTTTAGGTGTTTTGCTAATGGGTGCCAGGTCATGACACTATAATATTAAGACACCTAATTTTGTGACATTCAGACAACCTGAAACCTGAGATTACTGCAACATAAAAGTTTCATTTATGATGTGATTGGAAAAGATTTTGTTTGCTTTCATGCTTGTTGTTCGCCAACAAAGCAAAAATATGAGGGGGAGCTTCAAAAGAAAGTTGAAAATTCTGTCACTTACGAATCGTGTGGAGATCCATGCAGGCATATGTTTGACACTTTTGATGCACTGTATAAACACGGGATCTGCACCTAAGGAACTGCTCTGACTGAGAGGTTACATCTGTATTTACTGAAATCAGCAGGTCCTAGGAGCACACCTGCCTTGATTCTGGCCCTGTACATTTATATTGTCCTTGCAGAGTCAGATACCAGTATATATAGATATCTGATTCATAACCTATCCTGCGCCTCACTGGAGGCGTTGGTTTAGGACCTGGGTGGCCTTGATTTTATTATTAGTGCTTCCACTGGCCTGCTGCTCAGCAGTAGGTAAATGAGGTCATCACTTTGTGACTTCTCTCCCTTTTGCAAAATGTAGATAAAAACTCTTTTAATCCTGCTGGTGAAAGGTGGTATGATGAATAGCATTCTTACCAGCCTTGCCTTCCTTATAGTAGGGGTCTTTGTGAATCTGTTCTATTAACAGCTCTAAGGACCATAGAAATCCCTATATAAATTAAACACAAAACCTTGGCAGTGCCATGAAACTGCAATTAGGAAATGAAAAAGCTATAGTTTTCAGAGGAACAATAGACTTGCCCACATTGCATATCGTGCATAGATTTAAGTATGCATTTAATAGTCTGACTGGTAATAAAAATACTATATAGATACAATATGTTTGAATTATTATTGCTGTGCAGGAAGATCCACACTGTTTCTGTACCCTGCCTCTTGTGTGCTTAAATTTGTAACTTCACTGCTACACTCTCAGACTTGTTTGCATTCAATTTCTTTGGGCTTTCTAAATTAGATATGTACGTGATGCTCTGTGTTAAAACTAAATCGATTCTTAATAGTCATGTGGTGTTAATATTAAGTCAATTAGGCTCAAATTAACACACACATTTATTTAAGCAAGGCCCTGATCTTGTAAACAGCTTAAACATGTATTTTGAACTCTGGCTTAGCAAAGTTCCTAAGTACACCAGCAATACAAACCCCGTAAAACAGCTCAGCTGGACAAGTTAATTACTGAAGCAAACTTGTGGCACCACAGAGAAACTATGTGAATAAATGCCGCCTCAGGTTAAAATAATGTTTTTTGAAGTAAAAGGTCGAGTTAAAACTTTCAAAACATTCTTTGGTAGCTCCAGATTCAGAAAACATCTATCAATAGTTTTGGGCGTCTTCTCTGAGATCTAGTAGGAAAAGGCACCCTAAAAGTGATTCAATTCTTTGAGAATCGGACATTTACCAGTGGATCAGATTAACACCTCTGGTTTTCACTGCTCAAATCCCCACTGACTCCAGTGGGAGCCCAGACATGGAGCTCACATGCCAACTGTTATATGTAGACACAGATGTGCATAGGCTCATTTAGGTATACAAAATGGGAGTTGAGTCTGCCTGTCACAAGAGGAGGATTCAACGGAAATTCCCTTTGAGGAATCTGAAATGTTTCCATTCATGCAAATCTTAAATATCTGCTGTACATGTAAATAAACTGCCTGTTTCTGAAATCATACCTGTGTTTGTGGGTTCAATTAAATCTGGCCTCAGCGGGTTTAGTTTTAGTGTGACTAACATTTCTAGATTATTAGAAAGTATACATCCTTCACCTATCCTTTCTCCAAATTGTCCTCTCCCTCTTTGGCCAGATGCTGCTGAAACTTTCAGCATTGAGGTATAGACTATTTATTTTCTCCATTGAAGTTTTAAACTTAGACTTATCATCGAGTTGCATTGGCTTAACAAAATTTGACTCATCTGCCAGAGTGGCTGCTCACATGTTAACAGCTGCCTATCCCCACACCTGCCCACAGCCTCCTCTAGACATGACATTATGTGAGATGGCTCAACAGTGCACAACGTTGCCTTAGGAGGGGTTACTGGGGTCCAGTACCTCTTTAGTTCCCTTGAATACAATAATTTTTCCTATGCAACATGATGGCCATGGAAGGTTTGTATGAGCTGTCTCTGTGCACAGACAGCAGGTACAGAAAGACAAACTGAGGGGTGAAGGAAGATGGGGTCAAGGGGCAGCTTTGCTCAGGATCTGCAGAGGCAGAGTCTGTCTCTGCTGTGATTATTTGCACAGCAACACACAGCTGCAGAGAGGTACAGGCAGGGCAGCAAGGTCTCCAGCTGTGGGGTTTTTTTTGTCTTCTCTACCTGTGGGAGCCTTCAGGGAAGTAATAAGGCCATATACTGGCCCAAATGTTTGTGGTCAAGAACTCGTGCCCTCAGAAAGAAGCAGTGCATAGCCCTGTTTTATGGCCACTAGAATGAACGGCGTAATTCATCCAAATTCATTCCCAAAGCAGTTCTGCTGCAGCCTGCAGAGAACTACTCTGGATGCATTTAGCCCATAATCTTCCTCCATCAAGATATGACTATACCCTCCAGTGGGCAATAAAGTGCTTTGGGGCATCTAATTGAAAGTGTGACAGTTTTACACTGTTGGGAAGCAGCAGTTGTGGGTGGCATGTGCTCCACTGGCATTTGAGGGTAAATACAGCAGGATATGTGGCAGTCTGCAACTGGGAGCTACATTATGCATGTGCTGGGAACAGCAAGCCAGTGCCACAATGCAATTATAGCTTTAAACCGTGCCCAGTGTGTCTGTTCGGCAGCAGTAGACAGACAGCTCCAAATCATTATTTTTTTTTCTGCTTACTTAGCTTCTGGTGATTAGGTTCCTGTTTTGCAATTGTGGTGACTAAACCAATTAAGGTGCAATTTAAAGAAGGAACTCATAAATACTGTACAAAGGTAGTATTGACATAACTAAACTTTATAAAAAAAAAAGATTAAGGGGGGGGGGGGCAGGGGGGGGGGCTGTGGGAAGAGAGGAGGCTCAGTTTCCAAACTGAGCAATCCATTTTAGAAGACTCTGCTACGTGCAGTAACTTCTGCAGTATGAATAAATATGCATAATCAAAAAGGGAGCACAGCTCGCTTCTCTCTATTGCTCATTTGATATACCTCTTCATGTCATATCCACTTTCACATAAACAACACAATAATAAAACATCTGCATTGCTAAATAACACTACTGTGTTCTAATTCCTCTGGAATGACATGAATAAGAACATCCTACTCCTGTTTATTAGAATTTATTGATGACACGAGTGTGCAAAAGCAGCAGAAGGCATAATTAATCCTGGTACAGCCCCAAGTTACACGTCCAAACTTGACAAGTTTCACTCTTGACTTGCATTACTTTCCCTTGACGCATGGTAACATCAAGGGCTTTGACAAGGTACAGATGTCCTGCTACAGGAGTGGCAGTTTGCTCCTTGGTTCCAGCTTCTGCAGATGCAAAGGAAGGGTTATGGCTCAGAGAGGAAAGAAGGGGGAATACAGAGCACTTGGTAAAAAAGAAAATAAGAAAATAAGCATCCCTTTGCTGGAGATAGCAAACAGCCCGCTAATGAAGCTTAGATGATGTTCAGTTGGGAGGACTAGTGAGCCACGTCAGGGCAGAGCAATAATATTGGCAGATTTAGAGAAATTAGAAATAAGAGATGAAAATAACAAAATTAGATCAATCTTTAGGAAGACAATTTGAAACACAAAGGCAGCTGGAAGGAAAAGCTGAAAGTGAGCAGTAGCATTGAAATAAGTCTAGAGGGAATAATGGATGTGAAAATAAGGATTGTTTGCAATGTGATGTGGCTATGAAAACAATGGCATATGTAGAAATCTAGCCACAAGTTCAGTTTACCTTATCTATCCCCAGGGAACTGGTGGAGCCACCATCCTTGGAAGTGTTCAAAAAACAAGTAGATATGGCACTTCATGGTGTGGTTTAGTGGGCAGGGTGGTATTTGGCCAAAAGTTGGACTTGATGATCTTGGGGATATTTTCCATCCTTAATGATTCTATGATTCCATCCCTCTCCCAAGGCACAGAATATATGAATATCTTACAGCTCTGAGCCACACAATTTGAGATTTGAGGGACATCTTCAGGAGCTGAAGCCTGTGATTTTTGGATCCCTGTGACTTCTTGCATGACCTTTGAGGCACTGGCAGGTAACTGGACCCCTAAGGGTACAGCCCTTGGGCCCTCAATCAAACAAGCTGCTATCAAAAGGCCCATATTCTCTCATTCTTTCTCTGTATAATTTTAAACACCTCAGTTTCCACTGTACCCATGGGAACAGAGCTGGAGGAGCAGGTGTGACTGACAGGAGCACAAACAAAACACCACTGCATGTCCAGTCCCAGAGTGATGACTGCAGTGCCCACTAGAGAAGAGAGGGACAGCATTCACTTCTTTACCTGACGAGCTTGAATCCAGAACTCTGAGAAAAGAACCTCACCTACTACAGACAAATGTTCTGGAAGGGAAACTTTACAATTCACTTCCTTTGCTTTTTGTACAAATTGCATCAAATTCTGAGCATTGCCACAGCAGAAAGTAAACAACCATCACCCAGCTTAGGCATTTGCCTTTCACCCTTCCTCTGTCCTATTCTCCAAAACATTCCTTCTTTCATCCAGACATGGAAAGACCAAACCAAGGCTATTCCTAGAGAGCATTTTCCTCCTTGAAGCACCTGGAAACTGCCTCCAAGAGGAAGGAATGTATTAACTCCTAAGCTATTGTGCAATCAAGGTGCATCTTTGCTCCTGCAATGCTGTGGACTTCACTCAGCACCTTTTTACACTGCTGCAAGGCTGGACATTGTGGTACCGAGCCACAGTTTGGTAAATGTTCTAAAAGTTTAAGTTTCTAGTTCTGAGACCTCCTGACTCAAAACGTTGCCATGACTAAGACCGCAATTGCTGCACAAAAATAGTGTCAGGAAGAAGTATATATTTGTATCTTTTTTATGTATATATACAAGTCAGGAGGACAGGCACAACTGAAACTGTAGGTTTGCTCTTGGGCAAGGACTGTCAAAAAGGTTTTTAGAAAACTAGAGGCAATTCAGAGGGAAACAGAGAGCTGGAGGAGTTGAATTATGAGTAAAAATCTTAAAGTACATATCTAGTAAAAAATGTGGTTTTAGAAGGGAAAAATCCCACATGTATATCCCCAGGAGATTTGTCCAAGCACCTACTTTTCCTTTCCTTTTCTTTTTTTTTTTTCAATGTGTGTGCATTCTTCTCCCTCACCTTCTGCAAAGAAGTGCAGAGAACTACTTTGAGCACCTTCAATCAAAAGTGCATTTATTTCAAAAGCTTGTGTGATGATTAATATCTGTCTGCCCACAAGCCACTTTATTCATAAGGGATTCATATGGGAGATTTCATAAATTTAACAAGGGTGCTTCTCAGAATCTTCCTGTCTCTTATGAAACATTATTTTAATATTTTCATTTTCAGGAAACTCATCTGCTAAAACTGCAGCACCTATCTTTCCTGCCCTAGACAAAATGTTAGCAAGGTTTTGAAGCACACAATTAGAAATGTGAGGATATATACACATATACATATATATAATTATATATATATATATATATATATACACACCTCATATATGTGTTTATATGTGTATACATGTATGCCTTAGGCGTTGCAAAGCTCCAGTGACAGCAGGAATGTCTCATCAGAGATCATTCCCCCCTTCCTAGGCACTCTGGCCCAGAGGATGTGAGGTACTGCCAGTGGAACCACAAAACATATAGGATGATGCTTCATCCAGCATGAAGGTGTTAAATAGGCCCCTGTCCTGTATCAAAACCCCTCCTTACAGAAAAAAAAAATGGGTCATGGTCACAGGAGATCCCTTCTGAAGGGAACAGAAGGCCCAATCTCCCCTTCCTTAGGGAGCCTCCCCTGGGCCTGGTTAATGATATAAAGACAAAGCCCTGCCTTGGTAGGGCCCTCAGGCCATTATTTAATATTGTTTTTACAGATAGCAATGAAGTTGCAACAAGAAAACCAATGGCAATCAGGACCTGAGGGGCCTTGGGTTGACAAGTTAAGGGAGCAAGAGCACGAGTGGTATTCTCAAGATCAATACCTGGCTCCAAGCCTGGTGTCACCAGCAGAATTTGGGGTCAGTTAACGCAGAACCAGGTCTGCTGGTGACACACAGGACATGCCTGTCTCAAAGGGGAAAAAGGGTCTTTGCACAGGGGTGATAAGGGGTCTTTGGAAGGGCTTTAAGCTAGATGTGAGGAAAAGGAGATGGAATTGCCCTGTATATTTTGGAGTGTTTTGGTCATCTAGAGCTTAATGATGGTGATGATAGGATGGAGTGTTTGTGGGTAAGAATCAGGGGGAGGACCAACAAAGCAGATCTCCTGGTGGGAGCTTATTATAGACCACCCAGCCAGGATGAAGATAGACAAAATATTCTATAAGCAGCTGGGAGGAGTCTCACAGTCACTACATCACATCACAGCAGAGCAGAAAGGAATACTCTAGGAAATGCCTGGAATGTATGAAGGAGACCTTCCCAGCATCCTGACAACCAAGTGAGGACCCTCACTGGAGCTGCTGATGGTGAAGAGAAAGGGCTGGTGGGAGATGTGGGTGAAGAGTGTCCCTGTCCTGGGCTCAGCCACCATGAAATGAAAGAGTTTTCCATTCTCAGAGAAGTAAGGAGAGAGGTCAGCAGAACTGCCCTTGGACTTTTGGAGGACTGAGTTTGGCCAGTTTAGGAAGCTGGTTGAGAGAGTTCTTTGGGAGGCAGTCCTGATGGGCAAAAGTGTCCAGGAAGGCTGGATAATATTCAACAAGAAAATCCTAAAGGCAGAGGAGGAGGCCATCCCAATGTGCCAAAACATAGGCAGGGAAGGAGACTGGCTGAACAGAACTTTAGCTGGAGCTCAGGAAAAAACAGGAAGAGTTTAGGATCATTGGAAGAAGGGGAGGGCAATTCAGGAGGATGACAAGGATGTTGTGAGGTTGTACAGGGAGAAAATTAGAACAGCCAAAGAGCCCAGCTAGAATTTAATCTCTCTACTGCAGAAAAAGACAACAGAAATATTTTTATAAATACATCAGCAACAAAAGAAGAGCCAAGAAGAATCTCCATATTTTATTGGACATTGCTTCTCCCTATCTGGGAGGGTTTGACCTTCTGTCCCACAGCAGCCAGCACAGAGACACAATGGGGGTTGACCTGCAAAGGGACCAGTTAGAGCTACACCCCTGAAGACAGCCCTGACACGGAATCATAGAATCACAGAATGGTTTGGGATGGAAGGGACCTTCAAAATCATCCCTTTCCAAACCCTGTGCCATGCACATGAACAAAAGGATGACATGACTGGTTGAAAGTATAGCATCATGTGTCTTTGCTTGCAAAGTTTCCCAAAGCAGCAGCACAGCAGGATGGACCAGGAGTATTCAGACCTTTAGAAGCAGAGTTTCCATGCAGCCTCTATTACTGTCATCAGGAAAACCTTTTTCTGGCAAATTTACTGGTAATACCCTCAATTTTTCTAAATTCTGTAGTTTGCAATGTTGTGGCAAAAACCCTATTTGTGCTCTCTACCATTGCAATATCTGTATTTTACCAGGTAGTCCTTAAAGCCTTTTTGGGATTCTCGTTGTTTAATCAGAAGCAGAAATGCTTGATGCCTTCATCCATCCTATGTGCCTGGAATCGATCAGAAAGTGTTTTAGATTCCACACTTCCTGGACTATTCCTGAAGTTCATAACAACTTTGGCATTTTTGGGGTGGCAAAATATTCATATTTAGCTTCTTAGCCCCTTTTGAATGCACACATTTTCTGAAATCGAGGATGACTCACTGGATTTATATATTTTTTCACAACTACTTTCAAGTTCTACTTACAACTCATCTGTATGTTTTGTTTTCAACAAAGAGCTCCTGGTAGGTGTGAGTTAAGTTCCTAGACCTTGTGTAGAGTTTTGCAGCAAAGTGAGGCCTGAACAAGGAAAAGGATGAACAAATTACCAGACAGTTTCCTGTCTCTGTCATTGATGCAAGAATATCTTTCCAACAGCTCAGTATCCAAGAGCCTGCAAGCACCTCTGTTTTTCTTCACAAAGGACCACACAACCTCCTAAAATTTGCCCTAAACCAGGACACCCTGAAAGAAGACACTTGAGACTCACCACCCAAGAGCCACAACTGCTAAAAACAACAGCCTCAGGCTCTCCCCTCTCTGATCTGTGGTCTTTGCATTGCACCCACAGAGCAATGCAGTCTCAACAGCAAAGCCCAGCTTTGGGATGTAAAAGAGATGGACAGAGATGACCACGGGACTGTGGTGTAGTGATCAGCTTTTCAAAGTGTTTTTCCCAAGTAACACAAGACCAAAATCTTCAGTCACCCCCTCTTTGGATTTTTCTCTGCTTATCAGGTCATTTAATGTAAAATCAGCCCATTGAGAGAAGAGCTGAGATTTGCCCAATAAAGATCTTTAATTCCTTTTCTGGATTTGTTCAGATAAAGATCTCTTGGCATCCCTCACTACAAAAGAAATTTTACTGCTTCCTTGGTCCCATTCTTTGTCTGACTCATTTAAAATAGGAGCTTTCATGGAAAAGGAATGGTTTTTATTTTGTGTTTGATATGGAGCCCAGGAAAACTCATCTTTGCTTGAGTCTCTGGCTCTGGTCTTCTGCGATACTAAAGAATAATAAGAAATAGAAAGGCAAATGTCTTTTTAAGACAAAATTTCCTGCTCCTCTTCATTCTGAAATCCATAGATCTCCCTTTGCATAGCATTTTCATAAACAGAGAAAACTCTCTATAGCAATGAAATAAAATTAAGATACAGTACTGCCCCTCAGAACACCCATCATACTTTCAAAATAGACCATTCACTTACTGCAAAGGTTATTTCAAGCTAAGAATCCATTTATTTGAATGTATTTCCATTTTAATCAATATCCTTTAGAAATGGTCTCTTTCTTAGTCATGTAAGGTGAATTGATATAATTTTAAGGACATGTATTTCTTTTCTAAATGTTCTTATATGGCAAGGACATATGTGAGATTGGATTTTCACCTCTGGTAGATTTGAGTCAACAGCATTTTCTTTACCTTAGTGCAACAAGAAGATGAGTGCCAAAGGCAAGACTTTCAGAAGAGCAGACATTTCTACAGCACCTGAACACTGTGGTGGCAATTCCTTGTTTCTAATCCCAAAAGATCTCTTAGCAGTGCTGCAAAATCTTCCTTTCCCCCTGAAAGCCTGAGACACCTTTCACCAAAAACAACTGAAAGGCTTCCATTAAGTTCAACAGACTTTCAATCATGGTCCTATCCAAGATGAGTGCTTTCTTTTAATGTGTGAATAGAAGGTAATTACCTTTCATTACATCAAATGCAGCAGAAGATGGGCAAGTAGTTTTTTCTGCTTGGGCTTGTGCATTTTTGTAACATTTGCTAAATGCTGACTTATGCACACAGTTACACTCGAAACACAATTACTCATATATAAATCTGCATTTGTGTTTAAATGTCACTGGTAACAAGAACGCTTCTGCTAACAAATTTGTTTATCAAATATACATCAGAAAATGGCACATTAAATAAGAAAATGTTCAATAAAAGATATGCTCAGCATTTTTACAGAGAGTCTGGGCCTCGTCCAACAAACCCTGATGTAAAAAGAAACGCTATCATTAATGTCTAAGGATCCGGATTAAACCCATAATGGGAAATTCTGAAATTTTTGCTTTCTTTACACTTTTCAAGTGCAGCTTTTCACTCCAGGACTCGACTGTATGCCTTTATGTACTGAGCTCATATATTGAAGCCAAGAGAAGGACTCGTGTGCATTTCAAGGGAGTAAGAAGAGTCTTCTGTTCAAAAAGTAATAGCACTTTTTTTTTTTTTTTTTTTTTTTTTTTTTTTTTTTTTTTTCTACCTGAGAAGCCTCTGAAATTTACTGCTGCATTTAGATTTCAGGGGGTTTATTAGTTTGATGGCAAGGAATGCTCAAGAATGACAAGGATGATCAAATTTATGAAACTACTCATATTAAAGAACAGCAAAGAAGACTGGGGCTCAGCCTGAGGAAAAAGAAAAAAGAGGGGATATATGCTACTGGTCTTAAAACCAGGGATGATGACCTGGCAAAGGTAAGCAGAGAAAGATTTCATTTTTCTTTCTAAGGCTATAATTGAGAAGTAGCAGGTGAGGCTACCAGATGGCAGGCAGAAAGTAAATAATAGCAGGGGAGGGTAAACCAGCCTTGGAGATGCTTCTGTCTGTTCCCTGAGCAAAAAGGGAACCAAAAGTCTGAGTGCAGCGACTAAAGAAGGGTAATAACATTTGAGAAGCACTGGGAGATCCATATGGAACCATCCACACAAGACCTACAGAAGAGCAGTACCTCTCTGAAGTGGCAGTGGAGGGTGGAGGAAGATCCTGGAGCATTTCCAGTGGTGCTGCAATTGGGCCCAAAGAGCTGGATTTAAAAATGGTCACTTTGTGCTACAGTTTCTCTGGGTCTAGTGGAAAACACAGGTGTGAATTCTGGCTTTGTACTCTTTCCCGTGTCTGGGTGGCAAATCACTGTCCTTCAGGTTTATTGAGGTATCCATGAAGCCATTCTTTAATACTGGTAACAAAAATAGGAAACAACAGGTGGGTGCAGGGAATTTGGCAGCATGCAAAATCAGCACGACAGGGAGATGATTTTTACCTCTGTTTATAGCACTGGTGAGATTGATATCAGAACACATTTGAAAAGATACTGAAAAATTGTCAAGGATGCAGTGAAGAGCCAGCAAAAAATATTAGAGAGTTTAGAGAAATGCCTTGCAGTGAGAGATTTAAGCAGCTCATTCTGTCTAGCATATCAAAGATGTATTTTAGTGTAACCTGAAAGTCAAAACTGAATGATTCAAAATGGTAAAGTCAAAAAGCAGCAGCTTTGTTAGGAGGCCTAACCCTCTGTCTTGATGTGACAATGCATCTTAATACAATTACAATGATTTATTTGTAGTCTGGGACAAAGTTACACGGCCCTTTCCTAAATTCAAAGAGGTATACATATATATTTATACATATGAGATGCTTAAGGAATTATAAATATGTAGTACTAGGTTCAAAGAAATTATTATTTTATTAAATGCCCAAGTTAATGAGATGTTGGGGTTGTTGTTTAACCCTAGCCAACAACTACATACCACACAGATGCTTACTTCCTTCCCTGTGTCCCCAGTGGGATGTGGAGGAGAATCAGAAAAAGGTAAAACACATGGATTGAGATAAGAACAGTCTCATGCTTGACATAAAGTAAAATAAAATAACAACAATAACAATAAGAACTACTATAATGTTAATTGTAATAATGACCATAATAATTATACTACTACTAATAATAATAACAATAATATGAAGAAGAATAATGAAGAAGAAGAAGAAAAGTGGGGAGAGAGCAAGAAAGGAACAAAACCCAAAAGACACAAGTGATGCACAAGAAAATTCCTCATCACTCTCTGACCAATGTCCAGATCAGCCCCAAGCTGTGACCAGCCCCTCCTGGTCAACTTCCCCAGTTTATATCCTGGGCATTAGTTCTGTGAAATGAAATATCCCTTTGTCCAGCTCTCCTGGCCATGCTGACCCATGGCTTCATGAGTACCTGTTCATGGGCAGCATAATGGGACACTGAAAAGTCCTTGAGTGGAATGAGCACTGTTGAGCAGCAGCTAAAACATCAGTGTGTAATCAACATTATTCTCTGACTAGGTCCAAAACACAGCACTGAACCAGTAAGAAAATTAACTCTATCCCAGCCAAATCTAAAATAAGGGGATTTAACCTAAATTAAAAGGCAATTTCTGCTTCCTCATAGGGAGAGGAGAAGAAAAAAAAAATCACACATTTGTTAAAGAACATTAGTAAATTATTTTTCCTATGATGTTGTAGACAGATAATATATAGAATTTGGTTTCCAAGACCACAGGAACTGTCTGAGCTTTCTTCTCTCACCTATATCTCTCCTCACGAAATTCACAAGAATAGCAATTGTAAAATTTCTTGAAAAGCTCTATCAATGTTATTTAAAGGGATTCAAGACGTTTAAAAGCTTTAATGTAACAATAAGGAAAACATGGACAATTGCCTTTCTCTACTGCTCTCTGAGCCTTGTTCCTCCACAGCATCCCTGCAGAAGTTTGGTGCCTCTCTGGCTCCTCATCATCACCTGCTCATTATTCATTCATCAGCTGCATCTCCACGGGTGGGGACCAGCAGCAAAAGCTGTGCTCTGGTATGAAAGGCTCCCACAAGATGTGAGTCCTGTTCTCCTCACTGTGAGATAGAGCTGATGGCAGAGGAAGCCTCCAGCCACTTCGCCACCACGAATCCACATTGCAGCTTTTTACTCTTTTGTAGAAAATGAAATGAAATGAAAACTAAGCCCAGTGACCCTCTTCAGATGGCCTGATGCAAATCAGGCTCTGGCCTGGACTAGCAGTACAGCCATGATAGAACACAGTCCTTCCCAATCCATGAGCTCCTACCAGATGCCAGAGCTCAGTTCCACATGAAACACCACCTGCACAGCTTAGTGAAATGAGCTCATGTCTTCTTGCACCTGGATACATAAATACATTTGCTGTTTTGGAACTGTGTTGTATTTAAATGCAAGCTTCAAATAACAGACACGTAAGGTAACTGATATATAAATAGGAAGGTGGTTTGCTCACAAATATAGCAGGACTATTAAAGGTGATCATTAGTTACTAATATAAGCAGTTATTTGAACATTAGCATACTGATATTCATAGCAGAATTCATGATGCATTTAATAAGTAAGTAATAGCTTCCTCAATAAACTTAGGAGCATAAAATTCCCTGTTCTGTAGACTCTCAAAGATGGACAATGACATTAGTGATATTAACATCCAAAATTTTCTCAGCGTTATCTGTATTTAGATTTTAAAAAAAACGAGAGACATGAGGGCATTTTGATCTATTTTAAATAGATTTTCTACTCATATTAAAACTGTTGAAACCAAATAGACAGAAAAGAAAATCAAAAGAACAGAAGAAAGTGTTAAAATTCTAAAGAAATGCTAAATACGTCCTTTCAAAGAGCAGAAGTAATTAATTCCCTATTACATGTGCCTTAAAGGATTATATATTCATAAACTGACAATTCAGAAAGGACTATCCCATCTAGCTGGTAAACCTATCAGCTATGACAGAAACTAATATTTAAATCCTCCCTTACCCAAACCCAGATGTGTTGCTCAACCAGTGAAACTGGGCAAGGGGAGAGTGCAACCTTTTCTGATTGCAGCCAACCACAAAGTCTACTTCCATCTTTCCACAGTCATGATGTCTTCCTGCTCAGTACCTTCTCATCTCTGATTTTGTCAACATCTACAAAAAAGAGCAAGGCAATGAGCAGGCTTGACAAAGCAGTGAGGAAAAAATACTTTCTTGCCTGATGCTCCTTCCAGGATAAATCTTTAGAGGTAATTTGGAGATACATAAACACATGGTATATTCAACCATTGTCATAGCCCAGGCCACCGACTTCATGGGCATTAGGAAATGTCAGCAGAGTTCATTGGAAACTGTTTTTAAAAAAACTCTTCTATGTGATTGTAAATATTGCAATTTAATTTATCTTCAGTGTTTCCAATTAGATTCCAAATGATTTCAAGTATGGCAGCCAAAAAGAAAACAAGCTCGTTTGGGTTAATGCTGACAAATAATGAAAGTTAATTGTGATTTAAGGTTCCTAATGTTCATTGATTAGTTCATTCAAAACACTCCTTGAATAACCTCTTTTAAATTACAGAGTTTAAATAGTTTTCTTTAGTTTTCCAGGACTGCACTTAGTCACTCACTTCCACTAATTTCTGTTGGGTTTGGTTTTTCTTTACCTACTCTTTTATAACATTTTTGATCATCTGTAAATCATCTTGGTTACACAAAATCCACTGAAACCACACCAAACTGGAGGGTAACATTCACTGACAGCAGAGTGGAAAATACCACCCATTGGGGTTCACATGGTGTCAAGGTTCCTGGAAGAACTGGGCAGGGAGGATCACCAAAGAGGCCAGAAAAGCTTGATTGTGTAGGAAAGCGAATTCAGGTAAAACATGAAGCTGGAGGTCAAAGTGACTTCTGAGTAGCTCCCTATCTTCTGAAATAAACAGGTCCATTTGGTTCTACTAAAAAACTGAACAAACTAGCACTAAAAGAATATCCCAACCAAGAAAAAAATCTCCCCTAGCACAGATACACAAAGAGAAACTTTTGCAAAGTGAGAATTTGGCTAGTTCCTTATTCTCTGGGTTTTTAGTTGGTTTTTGGGATTTAGGGTGGTTTGGTTTTGTTTTGGTTGGTTTGGTTTGGTTTTTTTGTTGTTGTAGTTTTTAGGTTTTTTTAATTTAGTTTCTCATTATTTTTCCTTAAATAAAATTTCAATTCTCATTGTGAATTCCAGACTTCCAGTAATTCTCCTGCATTCCTCCCTTGCAACTTCTCAAGACATATCAAAGGACACCACATACATAACACAGGGGAAATCATGCCTAAACAGGCACTGGAGGAACAAGTTTGGGCCCCAGCATCTTTTGTTACTTCAAACTCTCTCCTTTACAAATCCTGGAGACAAGATTACTTGGCGCTCCACGGCTCTTTCCTACGACATTGCTAAAATGAAATGTTTCAATATTGTTGCAATGAAACATTCTGACATTATCAAAATGCAAGGAGAAGATTGAAATTATTCATTTGGACTTACTCCCATAAAAAATGTCACTGAAATCAGCACATTTTCACAACAAGTTTTGATTTGGGCAAAGCTACATATACCATTTCTTTTAGCCGTGCAAAATGATTTCATTAAAAACAAATGACCAGCTTTAATTACAACTCACAGAGCTTTTGCTCCAAAAGTCAAGGCTATTAAAACAGCACTTAGTCTGTACATAGGGGGAAACAGTTTCTGTCTTACAAGCTGCTATGGAAATCATCTTACTCCCTGTCAGCAGGGCTGGTATTTGATGTCCCTGGGACTGCAAGCCAAACTTGTGTCTTGCCTTTAAGTGGTGTCCACAATTTGTAAGAAAAAAAATCAAGAATTTAATAAACAATTCAAAGGCAAAAGGTGAAGGGCACATCCCAGCCCTTTGAAGAAAATTACCATTGACTTTTGAGTTTAGTTCTGGAAATGGAAAGCAGGAACTACAAAGCTGTGTCTGCATGGCACTGGAGCCTGAGCGGAGATCTGAGACAGGACCAATTGAGCCATCTTCTGAACCACAGTCAATACGGCCACGCCAGAGCAGCCCTCTGTCCAAACTGATTAGGCTGCTGAAAAGCTGGATTTTGTAACTTTGTCCACGCTATTAAATTAAATGTGCCTTAGCCCACAGCATGACACCGAGGCCAGCTGGGATGCAACAACACACATGCCAGTATTGAACCCTCCTTCCCCCTGCATCTTGACTGCCCCTTGGGAGGGACCCCTGGCCCAAAACTAACACCTAAAAAAAGTTCAGACATAGTTTGTGGAAGTGCCTGCTTGCCTGAGAGAAAAATGCACCAGCAATTTATCGCTGCAATTAATCCAGAAATCTGCATTGCCCAACAGTGCTTAATTCAGTAACACAGATACGGCAAATTAATCTGCCCGTGTGACTGACTTGTACTTTTTAATGGGTAAATATCCCAGCCTTCCCAGGATTGTGGGACACAAGGCCTCATTGCTGTGCCTGTGGCCTGAGAGATACCTGCCTGGTGCCCCTCTGAGCCTTTACTTTGTTACAGGGCTCCAACACCAGACCTTGCTCATGACCATCCTGCTGCAGCTCCAGGGGCAGATGCTGACACACATCTCTCGCTCACCCCAGACTGTGAGGGGTTTATATTGCTTTCAAAATAAGTCTTCATTACATCACAGGCCAGTTATTTCATGTCTGGGCCTTCAGAGAACTTCCTTTCCCTGGCAAGATTTGATGGTGCTCTTGGTTGACCATGAGTCATAGCCATAGAACCTCTGAGGTTGGAAAAGTCCCCTAAGAGCATCCAACCATTAACTGCCAAAATAACCACTAAACCAAATCCCTAAGCACCACAAATATACATTTTTTGAACACTACTCTGAATGGTGGTTTCACCACTTTCCTGGGCAGCCTGTTCCATTAAGAAATTTTTCCCAATATCCAATTTAAACCTCCCCTGGAACAACGTGAGTCCATTTCCTCTTCTTCCTTGTTACCTAAGAGAAAAGATCAGCGCCCCCTCCCTTCCCCCCACCACAAATTCATTTTAGGAAACTATAGAGAGAAATGGTGAACCCAAATCTGGGACAGGATTCTCAAGGAAAAGAAAGATCCACTTTACTCTCCCTCCTGGTGCTGCCTGTTGCTGTCAGGGCAAAATCAACTTAATACTCCTAAGTTTTGGGGCAACCTCTGTCTGTGAATCAGAGACAGGGAGGGTGTTAGGTTTAACTGGTCCCTGCTTGGCTCATGCTATCTCTCTCCTTCCCTGTATCCTTCCCAGAGTGGCAGGTGCAGCCAGGGAGAGCAGGCACCAGTCACCTCACAAGCTCCAGGGACGCACACTTGTGAATCAGTAATATTGTGTCACCGAGCAGAGCTCTGAATAAGGCCCTAATTGTGGCATTTCTATGGAAGAACCACTAAACGAGTAGCTGGGATGTCAAATAAAGAGGAGGTGACAAACATCAGGAAGTGCTCCTGGAGAGGTGGGTTGAGGAGCATGGCTGGGTGGGTTGAAAGGGAAAGAGCTGGGAAAGCAGTTGATAAGAGGAAACTTTGTATGACACTAAGGAAATTTCTGTGAGAAATTAAAGCCCACACAAGAACAAAGATGAGTAAAGAGCTCCAGACACTCAGCACTGCTTCAGCTGGGCATCTGGAGTCTTTGACAGAAGAGGTGATTCATCAGTTCCCACACACACCTTTTTTTAAATATGCATGCTCATTTGAAGAAATGTGAAATTTCCAGGAAAAGCAAGAGCACAGCACACCCACGCAGCCCTGAACAGCCTGGCGTGGGCACACTGATGCCGTGACGGGGACGCCGGCCAAGCGCGGCACAACCACCATGCCATCTCCTGTCCTCCTCCCAAGGGGTGGGCAAGAGGGAACATTTCCCTCTTCTTCCCTCCCTTCCACTGCTTCCCTTGGGAAAGATCTGGGTTCTCTCTTCTGTGAGCTGAGTGATTCATCTCTTGCACATATATGAGGGAAAAGAATAAAAAAATACATATCTATCTCCTGCAGGACAGTTAAGATATGAGGTTTGGTGGATAGATCAGCATGCCTGAAGATCCAGAAGGCTTTTCAATAACTATCCAGGGTTTGCTGGGAGCCTGACACATGCTGCAAAGCTATTCTCTGCTATCCACTGTCTATTTTTACAAAAGAAACCCCCACAGAAATAGTTTCAGAGCTCATAATCAGGGGGAAGTAACAGTCACACAAAAACCTGATATGAAAAACATGTGGGATCAGATGTAGTAACACCTGCCTGAATCCTCAACAATCTCATACATCAGCTTCAGCAGGTGAGGACTGGACACATCCATGATGACAGACAGCTCAAAAAGCTAGTAACATCAGAAATATAAGTGCTAAAATTTTTCACTTTCAGAGTACTTGACCAATTGATATGAGTCATAATTGATGTGAGTCATAACCCCTCCCTGTCACACCACTCCAAGTGCCACAATCCTTTAGAAAAAGCCGACTTCTCCATCTTTGTCCCTCATAATCCAGACACAGGACCAGCAGTTTAAATAAAACAAAACAAAGAAACCGACTTCCTTAAACTTAAAGAGACAAGTAAATATAGTTAAATGGTCAGCCACTTTTATCCTGCCTTATCCATGTTTGTATAAATAATGTAATAAAAACTGCTATCAAAAATAACTGAAGCTGCTCCAGACTTTTCATCTTCCTGAATCTCATGCTGCAAAATTTAGGGATCTTTGACTCAGAATTTATGTCTGACTTGCCACCGAGTACCATCACCTCTGTTGTTGAGAACAGCCTGAGTTATCGCTCTGGCTATGAACTGGACTAGATGACCTCATAGGTCTTTTCCATCCATGCTTCCTGAAACTCTATTAAAGGCCACTGTCAAAACTCCACCTCTGTGTACACTGCCAAGAGGGGAGGGGGGCATTTCAGTTTGCAGCCAAAGCAGAGAACAGGAATACATAAAATTAAACTTCTATCCTTCCTCCTATCCCAGCTGATATGGGTATGGATATAGATCAGCAAGAGAAAAAGTAATATTCCTCAAAATGCTCAAAATAACTTGGTGAGTTAGACCTATTTTCCAAAGAAAATGAGATACTGAGAAAAGTCAGAGGTTTTTTTCTTTCTATTGCCAGCTTGGTTTGTACCAAGAGACTGATAGCTGGATTATTATGTGGGACAAATACTTTCTTTCAATAAGAAAAAGAGACAAATTAGAAGAGATAATTGGTTTAAGCATGTGTGTCGTAAACTCAATAAATTCACTGTGTACAAATGGTGTTGAGTGTGGCTGAGAGTTTGAAAGCTATGGACATGAGTAAGCCCACCCTAATTTCTGCCTCCCTGGACAGGGCACAAAGTCAATACTGCCTTTTTATAAACCTGAGAGGATTAAATATCCTAAATACATGCCTACAGTCAGTTCAACACAGTGTAATATTGTCAGTATAATATAGTATAATATAGTATAATATAGTATAATATAGTATAATATAGGCAGTTATTTTTTCATGGAATCACAGAATCTTAAAATGGCTTGAGTTGGAAGGGACCTTAGATTACATCCAATTCCAAGCCCCCTGCCATGGATAGGAACACCTTCTAATAGAGAATCTTTCACCCCGGAATATTCCACATTTTTTGTCCAAAATGTTTTTGCCACAAAAAATAAGCTTCCTGCTCCTGGGCCTGAATTTCTCTTTCATATCTTTATGAATAAATTTGGAGAAAGGTCTCTTACAGCTTTCTCTACCAGGAGGATTTACCAAATCAGCTGGATGTCCAGCTCCCAGAGTGAGCCATTCTGTGGACAAAGTCAGACACAAAAAGTGGACATCACTTACTACAGAGGTTGAAGGAAATTCTGTGCCTCTACAGCTTTCCTGTCAAGATCTCATAGGTTTGAAATATGAGATTATGTGGGACACTGAAGTTTCACATAATAAGACAGATGGATGAGCTAAAAGAAAAGAAATTTGAGGGGAAAAAACCCCATTTTCTCCTTTCTCTCTATGTTTCAAGGCCTTACACAGAGTTCAGATACCTACAGATTATAAGAGGTGGAAGCCTCATCCAGGATGAATCCAGAGGGAGGGAGGGAGGAATTCCAGAAGGAAGGAAGGAAGGAATTCCGGAAGGAATTCCGGAAGGAAGGAAGTCCGGAAGGAAGGAATTCTGGAAGGAA